>PVJL010002682.1:0-67500 GCA_004026885.1 Lyroderma lyra
GGGTGCCTGTCACCTGACAGCGCTGTTAACTGCAGGGGGAACGACTCCATCCTCGTTTACGCAGCGCGTACGAGAGTGGTCTGCAGCCTTTCACAGGTAACGCGGGGACCTCGGACTGTCACGTCCCTCCTCTCCCGCCCCTCCCCCTCCCAGCCCGGCAGACCCACCCCCAGGCTGTCTGACTAACAATTGATTCTTTCTCCTTCCACCCCAGAATGCCTGTATCAAGTGATAGCCTCCCACGAAGGAGGCTCTGTATATAGCGACTGGAGTCGGGTACGGACCGCAGGAGCAGGTAAATAATGTCTTAAAGAGTATCGGGGTGCCCATGTGCACCTGTGTGTGCATACATGTCCGTGCCTGCAACAGAAAGGAAAGGCTGCTACCCCAAAGCAGAGAGTGTTTGCAGTCTCGTGACAGACCTTGCCGTGGTCGGCAGGTGCACCCGCCGTGGCTAAAGTGCGTGGCAGACCGGCGCTGCCCAGTTGTCCGGTTTTAGTAAGTGTTCGCTCGGGCTGGGCTCTTCCCTGTCCCGAGGCACAAAGAAGTTAGTGTCGTCTCAGGGGTTTAACAAGCCTGTATCTACAGTAATTCCAGGGCTGTCCAGAAAAAATCCAGCCATCACCGCCTCTAGTTTTCATATTACATGGCTACATGCTGTCCGGACGGCCCTCGTGTGTCTAAGGAGGGGGGACCCTTATAGGTTGCATAGGCAGACCCCAAGAAGCCGAAATCTGGATCACCATTAGGTGGGGTGCACCTGCCATTAGGTGAGGTGCACCTGCCGTTAGGTGGGTGCACCTGCCGTTAGGTGGGTGCACCTGCCGTTAGGTGGGTTGCACCTGCTGTTAGGTGGGGTGCACCTGCCGTTAGGTGGGTGCACCTGCCGTTAGGTGGGGTGCACCTGCCGTTAGGTGGGTGCACCTGTTTGCTTCCCTTGGCAGAGAGCCTGTTGGAAACCCGCCCCCTGGTTGGAAGCACACGCGGACGTGTGCCACGGAGTTGACTGTTTGGGTCTTAGAATGTCTCTTCCAGGGTGGGAACTGCTCACTGGTCTAATTTTTTTGAATTGGAAGGTCAACAATTAGGAGATGGAATACATTAGATCTCTTCTCAGACAAGTGATTGATCAGCACCTTCTGCTTCCGGCAGTGATCAAAACATGTTTTCACGTAACGTGACCGAGAGGCCCCCGTCCCAGAAGGCTTGGCGAGGCAGTGGCCTTCTACCACGTTGGGTCAGATATCCGTCCGAAAGGCAAATACGATTCCGTGTGATTGCCGCTGAGGTCTCTTAAAGTTTATCCTTAGCAAGTCACCCTTCATCCAAATGTGTTTTTCAGCAAGATATTCTCATACTTTTTTTTTTTAATCAACAAGCGGTTACTAACCCAGGCATCCTTTGAGGAGTCTTGGTAATCTACAGATAATTAAATATTGAGATGGGTTACTCAAAATAATCTTCACCGTGCTCTGCCAACACATTTTCCCCAAAAGGACAGTTTAACACTTTTCCAGATTGATTTAAATTATCTATTCGTAGGCAAAACAATGAATTGAGCGATCTCTTAAGATCCTTTTAGTGTCAGAGCTTGGAGAGAGCTTTGATGCAAAACATCCAGTGGTTCCCGGCGTGTCCTCTGCCCCGTTTCACACGCCTCTACTTCATGAACAAATACACTCTAAAGTCTGCTTTCAGGCTAATTCAGCAACGCTGAATTCTAGGTGTCCAGAAAGGCTGTCGCTTACATAGCTTAAGAGTCCCCGTTTTGAGTTCCACTGAGAACTTATGCAAATGGGGCTCTGAATTTATAGCAGCAATCTGACCACAAAGTCTTCTGCCATAAATTCATATTTACAGTCCGACCACAACACCGAGCAGCTACATGCTCCCAGGGGTTGCAGAATAATTGCGCTATTTAATTATTTTTGAGTCAGTTTTGCTCTGTCCCTTATGAGAAGACCATCTGTTAGACAGTACTGTACTTTGCCCTGGACCACGTTTCAGAACTAATAAAATCAGCATCACTCCCGCTGTCCCTTCCCTGGCAGCTCGGCTGTGTGGCCGGCGTGCTGTCTGTGGGCACGCGTGCGCGCTGTTCGCACTGCATGGTGGTTCTCCGCACCTGCGCGTGCCCTCACCCTTCCCGCCCAGTCTTTCTCCTTCGAAGTCACCTCATTTTATTGTCCTGAACGGGAAAGTCAGAGGAAGAGGGTGTCTAATGTGGGGAAACCAGGGTGATGCTCAGGTGATGGGGCACCAGGGTCCCAAGCAGTGGGGGTGGGTCTCGGGCAGTGGGGGCGGGCCCCAAGCAGTGGGGGCGGGTCTCGGGCAGTGGGGGCGGGTCCCTCAACCATCACCTTGCCATGGGGCTCCCAGCGCTCTGCTCTGTGGTCCCCTTGGTGTCGGCTGTGCTGAAGCTGTCCTTGGGGGTACCCTGGACATATCTATGAAACAGTGAAAGGCACAGACTTTCAAAAGGAGGGGTCACAGCCTGTGAGGTTTTGCAGTCCCTTCAATCAGACTTCCCGTTTTGTGTTACTGCTTTGTGATGCTCTAAAGGAGATGTCCCTGAAAAATGACTTCGTATCATCTCAAGGGCACGAGCTTTTCTACCCCCTAAAATGCAATTAGCAGTGCTATCCCATATATCATAGCGGGGAGAAGTTTGCTTTTGTGAAATTAATTTGAAGAACAATTGAATTTGGAAAATGAGATCAGACATTCAAGTCCATACAGTCAGTCACATTTGTGATATTTTTTGGCTAATACATGGAAGACATAAAGGTGTCAAAAGCAGTGCGTGTAATAACGCTCTAATTACCTTGCTTCAGAGGGGTACATCATTACATTGTTTGAACTTGTTATCTGCCCACCATCCACCTCCTTCTTTATGAGTGATGTTTAAAACATGTTGGGTACGTTCAGTGTTTTGGGAAAACCTGGACTAGACTTGAAAGAAGGTTATGTCGATGGAATTTGGATGGCTGTGAAATACCGCTTCAACTGAATGGCTCAAGATGTGCAGTCATATTAAATCAATGCAGAAAAGTTACAACTCTAATAAATTGTATTTATGCTAATGGCGAAGTCTGATTTACTGTGGCCATTAGCAGTGAAGGATGGGGCGGCAGTCCTCCGAGAACCCGCTTTCTGTGGTTTTTCTCTTCTGCCTTCACAGCTCCACAGGGTGTGCCCGCTCCCTCCAGGGTCTGCGGCCTCAGCGGGCACGGCGTGCAGGTGGCCTGGGACGAACCCACAGAGGTGAGAGGTGTCGTAGAGAAGTACGTGCTGAGGGCCTACGGCGAGGACGGCGACCTTTGGCCCCCTCGCATCCGGCCGCCACTTCTGAGATTGTCAGCACCGGCGCCCCCCAGGTAGAGGCGATCCCGCAGCGGGTGCTTCTCGTTTACTGTCTCCTCATTTGGATTGTAAGTGAAAATGTTCTGCAAGGTTTTCTTCTTCTTTTTCCCCCAGGCACGTTACATATTTATTTATTTTACCTGATTAAAGACAACAAGAGCCACCTAGTAATATATAAGCCCGGAGCCACCTAGGATGAAGGAAGTAAGTGTATAAAATTATGGCTTTTCTGGATAGCTTCATTGCAAGGCGGATGTCCTCTCCATCCCCAAAAGGGTCCCACGTGGCGATAGCCCTTTACACTCTGTAGACGTCTCTTAGGGATCCTGTGTGCTCACACGAGGCCTGTCCAGGAAGTATCCAGCCACGTACTGTAAAAGGCAGAGGCATTTGTGGCTGGGTTTTCTTCCAGACAGCCCTTGTGTAGGACCAGTGTACCCACTTCACCATGCATAAATGTACTCCCCAGGACTGGCCCAAGTTCACAGCACTGTTATTCGTTGTACAGTTGTTGATCGAACCTAATTACGTCAGGGTAGATGAGCATGAGAGTATCAGCAGCTATGCCAGCAAACCCATGATTTGGTTTCCCAGAGGGCACTGGGCCACGCCGAGTGAGTGGAGTGGGTTGTACTCACGCACGCTACCCATAGGTCCCATGCTCACACACGTGCACACATGTACAGGCACATCCTACTCACAGGTTCTGTACTCACACATGTGCATGTATGTACACATGCATGCTACCCATAGGTCCCATGCTCACACACATGCATGCTACCCACAGGTCCCATGCTCACACACGTGCACATGTGTACACATGCATGCTGCTCACAGGTCTTGTGCTCACACATGTGCCTGCATGTACAGGCACATGCTACCCACTGGTCCCGTGCTCACACATGTGCGCACCTGTACACATGCACGTTACCCATAGGTCCTGTGCTCACACATGTGCACATGTGTACACATGCGCTGCCCACAGGTCTTGTGCTCACACATGTGCCTGCATGTACAGGCACATGCTACCCACTGGTCCCGTGCTCACACATGTGCGCACCTGTACACATGCACGTTACCCATAGGTCCTGTGCTCACACATGTGCACATGTGTACACATGCACGCTACCCACAGGTCCTGTGCTCGCAAATGTACGCTACCCATGGGCCCCGAGCTCGCACATGTGTACATATGCATGCTACCCACAGGTCCCATGCTCACACACGTGCAGGTGTATAGTAAGAGAGTGGGAGAGTGGTTTTCTGCTTCATGGAATGTTAAGCCACAATTACATGGAAAGTCACATTTAAGCCTTTGCCAAAAAAAAAAAAAAGTAAAACACATGAAGTTTACTAGAAAATAAATTTTTCCTCCGTCAAAGAATTTTGTAACTTGAGAAGTCCTGTGAATTTTAGAGTGGTCTTAATGATCTTTCTAGCCTATCCATGGGTCAGCCCTTCAAGGCTTTGCTTCACTTTTCAGACTGCTTAGACTCTACAGCCCATGCGTACAGTTTTTAAAACTCCTGTCTCTCCCACCCCCTTCATCATTCTTTGAGCCACCCGATGAAGAGCCAGCTGGATTTAGGCCACAGTGTGCCTTCGCCCAGACTGCACATTACACATGAGCTGGGATTTAAAAAAACAGTTTATCACTCAAAATTCTCAGTCTGTATTTTCCAAGCGGGCACTCAACCATGACCCCCGTCCTACCACAGTTCTGTAATGAGCTCCTTCACCCATTCTCCTCATTAAATTGTTCCTGTTTCTCTAAATGGCCTAAACAGTGACCTCCCTCCATATCCCACTCAAGGGATGTCTTTTCTGTTAGATCATCTTAAACATCAGAGAAGCAGCAGCATCTATCGTATAGGACTTCTGTCACCTCCTTACAACCAAGCGTGTACGTTAATTATTATTCATGCAAATTCTTGGGTTTTGCTTTTGTTTTTCTTTTGCTTATTACTTTTACATTCATTTCACTGGGCACCTGGTTGTTTATCAGAACCATCGCTGGGATTATTGGGGGCCAGTTGAGGTCGGTGTTTGTTGGCCTCAGAGCAACCTGTCAACCTCTCCCCTTTTGGTGGGGTACAGTGAGCTCCGGAAGCAGTTCCCCCCGGGCTCCCTTTCCCGTGTCTGTGATTCTTAGCCTGGTGTCCTTCCAGGTGTTTCTGAAGCTTTGGCCACGTCACTGGGACTCTTACGAGGCAGTCGTTCTCAGCGAGGGTGCACACAAAGTCACCTGCAGAGGGTCGGGCTTTCCTCCGTGAACAGGAGGGTTCCCACCACTGGTCACGTCTCCATTTCCCCCAGAAATTCTGACAACTTTCACCTCCCAACTGAAACTTGAATGTGGAGGATGGAAAGAGTTAACTGTCTTCATAAAAATGATAGGATGTGAAAAACAGGTAGATGGCATCCGCAAAGGAGAATTACAGGCCACAAAAATTGAGTGATGTGATGGTTGGGAAGAATCTGGAGGGTCAGGCTTACACAATGCAGAAGACAGAAGGAAAAATTTAAATATCAATTAAGGGAACTGGGAGAAGCTGGTGGTGAGACGACAGAGTACTTACCAGTAATGAATTTGGCCACCAGAGGATTTGATGCGATAAATCCCAGTAGCGCAGAGGGTGCAAAGGTTAACAGCCCCACTCGGGAGCAGATGGGCCCCTCTGGGCTGTGGAGTCTGGGTTCTGTGCCCCCGAAGGTCAGGATTTAGAGCAAGCAGGGGGTTCTTGAAAGTTCACGTCCTCAGCTGGAGCCCCGGGGCAGAAAGGTCCGCAGTTAGCTCTCCAGTGTCTTCAGACTTGTTGCAAAGGGCCCCAATTAACGCCACAGCCTCGGATGGTATTCCCTCCAGCCGTGTTAACCTACGAAGCTGCTGCCCCTGGAGACGGTCCGGGCGTTTCCGTCCAGTCCAAGGGCTGCTCGGAAGGCCACTTCTCAATTTGATGTGAGATTATGCCACAAATGAGTGGGTTCAAGAATTTGCACATATACATTTTTTTTCTTTCTTAAAATATTTAAACATGTAAATAGCATTACCAGCCTAATTCATAGAGCACCTGGCACAGTGCTAGGGGTGTAATTCGTACACAGAAGCTATTTTCTCAGTTTTACTGGTGTATTACAATCAGCCAACGTTAGGAGTTACTGTTCTTTCTCAAACAGAATAATAGATAATAATTAATAATAGTTACTATTCACTGTAGCTTAGCAGCAGAACCAATAAATCTAAATTCATGTGGAAAAAGAAAGACATTTTCATTTGTGCTGCACTTGATCATAGAGCTTTTGCTATGAAAATAGGCTCAGTCTTCATGTACAGTGAAATTCAGTCTTCTTCCTGAAGAAAGTGGGTTACGTGCTGCGAATCTGTTTCCCATTTTTCTCTGCCTTCCAGAGCTAGTAGTAACAATGAGTGATTCTCACCTCGACCGCTCATGACGTGATCCCTGAGCTGCGGAAACAATGTATTCTTGGGCTCCGCACACAAGATGCTGTCGATGGGGGCTATATTTATATAATCAATCTAAATATATCCCTAGATTTAGAAATCCACCTTTTACCAAGTATTTCACTTGGTTCTCTTGCAGAAGGTCCATGGACCAAGAACTGAAAACTACCGGGGCGAGAGGAATGGCCAGGTGAGCAGGGTCATTTTTTTACCTGCTGGGCTTGACTTGTCCCCCCGTTTCTGCTGCGTCGGTTTTGTGAGCAGAACAATACTAAGACAGTGAGGAAATAGAAGCGTGCGAGTCAGGCCTCTAACCTCAAGGGCGGCTCTTCTGAACATCACCAGTGGGAAAGAAGGGAGAATTCTCTGGGCTCTTGGTTAAGCTGCTGTTTCTGGTTCCGTATGATTCAGTAGGACTGGGGCTGTGGGCTGCGATTCTTCAGAATTTCCAAGAAGGCCAGCCCTTCCCCTCCCCCACTCCCAGATGCTGGGTAGAAACGCAAGGAGCTCACTGTTTATATAGGAAATGCAAAATGCCCTTTCATACCCCAGTTTTGCCTTTTGCACTTTGGACCTTAACCCCAGCCATCAGTCCCTCCGTAAGTAAGATGGTGCTCCCAGGTGTGTGCATATATCTATGTGTACGTCTATGTATACATACGTTATTTACGAGTCATAGTGAGAAGCCTGCAGAGAGATACTGTAATACAGACTTGATTGCCACACAAGTTTTTTTCTGTTCTCCTGAGAATTCTCACGCTCCACAGTTGCTGAAATGGCCTGTGGGGGCTCTTTGCGCACTGAGTTATTTCTGCGTCACACGACGGGCTCCCAGAGGACAAGTGCGTTTTATCGTTCTTTAAGTCTTGTTCAGTACTTGGCTCAAGATCAGTGACCAAATACACTTTTCTTGAATGAAGGCATAGAAAAAATGAACAGATGCAACTCTCTGTTGCTGACCCTTAGTTAATGTACTGTTAGTATTGTTTTATCCTGCTGAATAATATTGTTTTATCCCGATGGTTCTTATTGCAGCCTCAGCAGTGCCGTGGTTCTCTAATTTTATTAAACAGTATACAGGACTCTCATAACTTATACATGTATTTGGAACTTACTAGATATATTCCCAATGGAAAAAAGCCAAGTTGGTAGGGTGAAAAGAATCTAAATATTAGTTCCACAACTTATACCTTATAATGGAACTCAAGCACTGTATAGTTGCAATTACAAATAATGGAAGCCAGTATTGCCACAGTGAGGATAATTACACAGAGCAGAAAATAGTCATTTATTAAAAACAAAAACACTATGTACTGTGTTTCAGGCTAGTGCTCCATCCTGTCTTTGTAATCTGCTTTCTTGTTGCTATTTTTTTTATTGTAGTAAAACACATCACAAGTGATCTGCTTTTATACCACCAAAACACTAAGTCCTCTCTCTGAAGTATCATAGCATGTAAATATATTGAAGTTTTATGGGACAAAAAGGGTGGAGAAGAGATTTTCATTTTAAGTTAATTTCACTCGAGAGACAGAGAACACAAAATAACAGTGACTTAAACAAGGCTAAGTGTTTCCTCCCTCTTCTGTGCTAAGAGATGTTCAGTTAGTCAGCATAGGGGTGGACTGTTCACGCTGCCAGGGACACATGCATTGCATCTTTTTGCTACGCCATTGTTAGGGATGGGCATGCCTCTTGGCCCAGTGTGGCTGCTGGGGCTTCAGCCATCCAGACTGGTTTCCATTCAGCGAGAAGGAGGGATGTTTGAAGGAGGACATGCATGTCAACTTCAAAGACATATCTCAGAAGTTTTTCCCCACTTCTGGTGACATCCTATGGTCAGAACTTAGTCACATGACTATTCCTAGCTGCAGGAAATGCACAGAAATGTCCTTATTCAAAGTGGCCATTTGCCCAGATTTAAAAAGAAGAGGTTTTATTTCTCTGTGGAAGATGAGGAGAATACTCTTACAATAAAAGGGCCCTTGTGGTCTCTGTCACAGTAGGCAACCATCAGAAGTACATTTCAAAAACTTGCTTTAATGATGTCATTAAAAAAGGAATTTTGGGGGGTTCCCTGGTGGTGTAGTGGCTTAAGGCTTCCGCGCTGTCAGCGCTGTGGCCTGGGTTCGATTCCCAGCCAGGGAGCTACCCACATACCAAAAAGAAAAAAAATAATAATAAATAAATTAAATAAATAAATAAATAAAAGGAATTTTGAGGAAGTCTGCCATTCTATAGTACTTCATAAATTAATATTTCAGATTTGTAGTTCATTACAAACTAATTCTTTACATGTAAATCTTGAAAGAAATTGTCCTGCAAAAAAATTCACGGGGCAAAAATATGGCCTATGACATAAATAGTAAGAATAGAAATGATGTAATGTTTCTGCTTAGGTAATGTAGAAAAGTTTCATTAGGTAATGTAGTGTTGATGAGTTAATAGCTTTGTCTAACTCCCTGAATACATAATGTGCCTGAACTACTTGTATGTTGTGAAATACTCAGAGCTTTTTATGTTATTCAGTTTATTATTTGCAGTAAGAATTTGCAGTGATGGATGGAGATTTCTTTTTGGTAACATGTTGTACCATGGTTAGAAAGACTAATATATGAATTTTGCTGTATAGTGATAATCACCTAGGCTAATCTATAAGGCTATAGTATTTGATATAAATACTTCAAGGCTACCCAATTGATCCAGAAAGGGAATCCACATTTTCTGTTTTCTAATTTCTATGACCTTTTAATATCTGTATTGCTTTGGCAATAATAAAAAACATCATTCATACACACACACACACACACACACAAAACATTCATGGATATATAGCAGGGCTGTCCAGATTAATCCAGCCAAAAATGCCTTTACTTTTCATATTACATGGCTGGATACTTTCTGGACAACCCTCATGTTAAGTCCAATGTTGCACTCAGTAACACACATGTACACTGATACAGCCTTTCTTATGAATCGTTTGTTTTTGTAAGGGATACTATAGGCATACATACTTGGTCATTTTGGGGAGATTAGCATGCTACCTTCTGTTTGTGCATTAAAGGTTTTAGTTATTAATGAGAACCTTTTAACACATTTTAAGGTATATTTTTAAAAAGTCTTTGCTATAAAAAGACACTGTTATTTTAGTGTCATTTCTTTGCCCCATCTTTTTTATCGTCTTACTAGAACTGGGGCTTAGGTTGAAGGGCAGGAGCCGTGATCTTGGAGTTGGGAGGCCTAGGGTCTAATGTGGGCTCTGCTGCTAGATTTGAGCGACATAGTTCATGCTCTGCCCAACAGCCACTCCCTCTGTCCGGTGGGCGAATCCTACCCGAGGCTGCGAGCAGCGGATCCAGGTCTCCGATTAGTGAGGGATGACTTGCATTTCTCTTTCCGCCCTATCTTCTCGTCTCTTTGCCTGCCTCTCTGCTTGGTCAAGTTTAAGTCTCTTCCTGGAGCATTCCAGTGATTTCATTGTCAGCCCTTTATGGTCGATAAAGAGTTAACATGAGTGGATGGATTTGAACCTCCTGCAGAATTAGAATGAAAATGACCAGCTCTGGAGTTCCTACCAGAAAGTCAGGGATTAAAACTCCGAGGTTACATGTGGGCCTGCTGAGAGAATCTTAACTGGACGAGGCTTCGAGGTCCATTAAAATCACTGTTTAAGCTATTCTTCAAGACTGAGATTAGACCATATATTTTATAAAGAAAATAAAAGAATAAAACATGTTTTTTTTTCCTTTTTTCTATCTGTCAGCATCAAAACATGTTTAGTGTTTGGTCCAAGGTACATGATTTTCTTCATTCCCTACTAGAAGTTTTAAAGACAATTAGAAAGTCTATTTGAAGGAAATTAATTGTAAAAAATAATGGTTTTAAAGGTATCAAAGGATTACCTTAGGTTTGGGGTAAGAGCGTGTAGTGTTCCACCTTTTGGTTAAAAAGAAAATTGAGTTGCATTTTATAAATATTAGAGATCCTTATTTTTGTTTAAAATGTTCCCCAAAACTCAAGACGATCTCCACCTCCCTCGGCGGCTCGAGCCAGAGAAAGACCATCCCGGGTGTGTTTCCACACCGGTCAGACTGTTACATTTTCATCCATATTTAACAAATGTCATTATTCAGTTTCATGGGGTCACTGTGTCAAAATGTCTGTGTTAGAACTGGAATTTATTTTCTGAGGTTCCTGTACGTGGGCAGAAAGCGTGGCACGTTGGACCGATTTACCCTCCTTCACCCATCCCCGGATCGGTCTGCAGCTCAGAGCTGGTTCTGGGGTGCGCACTTAAACACGAGAATCGGGGGGCGCCGCGGCCGTGGCCTGAGCCAGCCTCCCGCCCACCCACGTCCCCTCCCCCGGCCGGTGTTCTGGTCAGAAGTGGGCCTTTCCCCTCTGTCTCCAGGTAGCCGCTCTGCCCGCACGGCCTCCCTCACCAGATGGTCCTCTCAGCAAATGCCGTGCTCGTGCCCACCCTCACTTCCTTGATCCAAATGTGAGATGCCAGCAAATAAATCAGAGCGTCGTCCTCTGGTGAGTTCTCCAGTGATGGAGGGAAGCCCTGGAGGGAGGACGCCAGGAGCAGCGTTTGTGCTTCCTGCGACTGCTCCGAATGACTGGCCAGCAGGTAGAAGGCACTGTTTTGATAATATAGAACCTAAAGGGGTGTGTGTGTGTGTGTGTGTGTGTGAGAGAGAGAGAGAGAGAGAGTGAGAGCCTTCTCCCTGTTATTCCGAATGCCTTTGATCACATGAGAACACTCTCGGACTGTTGGAGTGCATTTGAAATGCGCGTGATCTGTGCGAGGCTGCCAATGACTTTGGACCCGGGGTGGGCGATGGCCGTGTGCAGACTGCCCCCCGTCCCCCCCCCCCCCGATTATGCGTGCGATGGACGTGTGTGGGTAACGAGAGCAGAGCAGCCAATGCTTTAATTGAATTAAAAGCTAGGTGACATCAGTGCAGACACCTGTCCAATTACAGACAGGCCAAGGTGTTTACCGTCTCTGTACAAGCGGTACGAAGATGACAGAAATCTTTCCGCCCACAGATTAGCATAATGAAGGAGAACAGATTATGGTGGATGCCGGCCAAGCACCCAGGTTGGCAGCTGGGGGTGGGGTGGGGGAGGGAGGCGGAGTCTGCTCCAGTATGCACAGAGCAGCAGGGTCTCTTTGGTTTCTCCAAAAGAGTTTGGCTTTTTAGGAGACGCCACTGCGCTTTGTGTCTCAGACGGGCAGGCAGGGCATCTATGCTTGTCTGCATCTGGTTCGGGGAGTTCATCATAAAATCTCAGCGTCACAGCTGGCTCTCATGTCCCTGTCCTGTGTCACAACCTATAGTGTCCTGGTGGAGGCCCCAGAGCCCGCACAGCCGGGGTCAGCCCCACCGTGCCTTTTCTCGTAGGTAGTTGTGCTGCCTCCCCTTGTGACTATTGCGCCTCGGCTCCTCCGGAGCTTGCGGTGAGAGCAAAGAAGGGTAAGCTCATCGGTCAGCAGAAACAGTGTCTGTTGCTCTGCTGGTTCCCTGGAGGGGCAGAGTGGGAGTGGGCTTCCCTTACAGGGCGGGGGACAGAGGAGTGGAGCTGAGACAATGAAAGTCTTCATTTTCCTGGTCGCACATCAAGTGCCCACTTTGGGTAAATGACCGTATCCGCTGCTGGCAAAGAGGGCACATGAACAAGTAAAAGGACACGCCCTTGGCATTCGAGGAGTTTCCTCTCAAATCACCATGACCAGGTTGTCCAGGACGAGGCCCTGCCCTCCGCTGGGTGGACATCCTCAGAATACACAGCCTTTGCGGTCATACTGGCCTGGGGCCCTTCATTCCCTCTGCTGAAGTGCTCCCTTCCCAGGAGTCACGTCCCCGCCCTTGCCCTCTCAGCCAGGGCTTTCTGTCCCCACCAAGGCCCACGAGCCCGTGGTTCCGAGGGAGTGAGCGTCCCTCCCTGCAGACTCCCTGGTGTGGCATGTCAGAGTTCCTCAACGTTAAGGATTGATGCAGAGTGCATTATCGCTTTGCCCCGAGAGCTGGGCCTGCGCTGGTGCCAGTGGTTTTACTCCGGCCGCCCAGGCCGCCACGTTTCGTTGGAGGCTCACACTTTTAAGACATCAATAATGCTCGCTTTATGCTGATTGAAGGCTTTTTCAGCTCGCCCTCTTCCATTATCAGAGGGGACTGCCAGCCTTCCTGACATGGTTGGGACCATTTTCGGATTTCACAGAGTTTGGTGACTGAAAGGGATTTGAGAGGTCATCTGGCCTGCCTCGACACAGGGACAGTCTGAGATTCGAGGGGAAAAGTGTCCTCTGTGGTGTGTCCCCAAGAAGAGACTTACATCCAAGCCAGTCTTACATGTTCTCACTGTTGGGGTGTCCTGGTTTGTTTTAAACTCCCCACATGTTGCACAGGGAGACTGCCCCACTTTCTCTTGTGGGGTTTTCTGTGTACGCAGAATTTATGCCACAGTTTTCTGTCTGCAGTGCCTACGTATGTCACACGGTTCCAGTAGTCTTTAAATATTATATTAAAATGTACTTCCAGTGCTTATGCTTTTTTCTCTTCAAGTATAGCTCCCCTTTCATCTTGCATTGGGAAGTTGGATCTTCCAAATGCCCTTCTCACTTGACTCAATGCAGACATTCTGCTTTATGCATTCATGTGTAGGTTATCATTATCACGAGTGCCCTCCGAGCTCTTGATATTTTCTTAGATTAGAACCTCATAGAGATCAGTTGCATCGAAGTCATGCTTCCCAGAGGTATATACAGGAATACTTTTTGATGATGATATATTATCATAGCAGTGCTCCATTTTGGTTTTTTTTTCTTTTTTCTGGAGAGGATATTATATAAATGTGACTCTGACACTTAAAGCTATTAAGTCAATCACTCCAAGATCTCAAAGCAGATTTTCAAAAAGGGCCACCTTACTTAGTGTGAGCATAGTTGTAGTCTCTTTCTTTGATAATAGCAGAACTTTTTATAAGCATCAACTTGAATCTATCCTGGCAAACTCTCCAAACTGAGAAACAAGAGATTAACCCCACATCCCAGACAATAAATAGGGCGACTATGTCATTTTTCTGATTCGGTGACGACCGTTTAGTTGACGAGCACCTTCTGCTACCCTGATGAGGGAAAATGCTCAGCCATCACACTACAGCTCTCAGTGAAACGGGTAACATCCATCTGTATTTAGGGAGAACTATTCCGGTGGTTGGATGAACTTCATCTCTGAGACACGACGCTGTGACCAAGTTCCCCACTTGAAATACGAAAATATGCCACCTCAGGCTTAGAAAGGATAGCACTTTTTCTTTTTTTTTTGGAAATCGTGATTTACACACCACCCCAAAATTTCTGCCTGGGGTTCGACATTGACCAGAACCAAACCAGCTCACGGCAGCTCCTGTTCGCTGGCTGTGGCCTCTCACTTCTCCGTGTTCGTTACCGTTTCGCCTGCCTCGAGATGGGACCTGTGATAGATGGCTGGAAAGATGGTCTCGCTTCTCTCCAGTGTCTTCCTTGAAGAACCTCAGGGATGTTTTCTGTGAACTACAATTTAGTAAACTTCTTTACCAAAGCCCAAGGCAGAAGAAAACAGGTTTGACGTGAGGGGCATTGCCTGTTACGTAGGGCCTTACGGTTTAAGGCGGGGAGAATTGCTAAAGGAATGCGGTGATGCACACACACACACGAGATCACTGCCTTAGGGAGGGCAAGAAAGGTTCAGTAAAATGCTCACGACGATTTAGTGAGTGTGAACTCGGGGTCTCTGGGGCACGGTCCTTCTTAAAGTCCACGTTAATACCTCTCTAAGTTGATGCATCCTTTGTAAGCCCAATGTCCTATTTCATCTGCGACCTGGGGAAAAAAATCATGCCTCAGGGTAAGGCCAGTCTTCCAAATCACAAAATACCGGAACTACTTTTACTCAGTGATGCTCAGTGATGGTGTTACCAGGATGTACGATGCATCTTCATACTCAGACACTTCGGAGTACCAGCCTGCTGACAGCCACTGGGTCGTCGGAGACAGTACGTGTCCGTGTGGTCCAGCTACGCTGTGCCCATCTGCGAGAGGCAGGGTTTTCCACGCGTGCCCCGGGGCCCCGCGCTGAAAGAGGAGAACCATCTGGGCCAGCACGCTCTCCGGGCCTGCTGGAGGGCCACGTTTCCTTCCCTGGCGGTGACACACTTTCTGTTGGAATGGCATTGTTCTAGCTCAGGCATGCGCATTGTCATGTTCAAACGCTTGCCATAGTTTTGGACGTGGCAAGGGGATGACAGGACAAATGTCAAAAAAGTTTTCAAAGGGTATAATGGCTACAACCGATCCCACGGTGATACCTTATTTTCGAGCCTGACAATTGGGGACCACAGTGAAGGCGTTAAGAAATGGAAATGTTATGCTTGTGACATAATTTAGGGTGTCGGATCTGGGTCATGGCATGTGGTGCCTGAGATGCTAGTGGGACATTCAGGCTAGTGACTGGCAGGGTAAAGAGTAGAACCTGCAGGCAGGGACGTAAAGTCTGCATCGGTATTGAGAGAGGGGTCTGCATGAGCTAACCAAGGTAAGTTAGAGGAAGGAAGGGGCCTGATGACCCAGCCTGGTGAAATAAAAGCTATTTAAAGGACTGCGAATGGAAGATGCCTTGGTCAGGTCAAGGAGAGACAGGAGCCCTCAGGAGCGTAGGAGAACAACTCGGGGAAGTTCCGTAGCTCACAGGAAGTGGGGGAGGTGGGACTGGTACGTATAATAGAAGAGAATAAAGATTGATGAGGAGTTGCTTGATCGGGTATTTAAGGGACAACTAGTGATTTTCAAAAGAGGAGAATCAGGGTTGAGCAGCAAGGTGCAGACAGAACCTGGGTTGCGGTGGTGACATAGCCTGGACTCACCTAGCTCAGTGTGCGAGCTTTCTGGTTCGAGCAGGTTCTTTTTCTAAACGCATTTAATCTTGATGGGAACACTTTGAGATAAAGACTTTGGCCTCCATCTCCCAGACGAGGCCTGTGAGGCCTTTCCTTCAAGACAGGCGCTGTTCTATCAGTTTACAGATGAGAAAACTGAGGCGCAGGGATCTGAACAACTTGCCGCACCCTGTACGACACATCAGTAGCAGCAGTGGCACTTGGGCCCGGGCGGTGTGGCCTGAGCGTCTGTGCCCTTGATCACTATACCTCTCCATGATGAGGAGGCACATGGGATGATGTCAACTTTCTTTTGAGATGTTTAGTGGAAGGAGGAGGAACTTTTTAAAAGAGAGTGAGCTCTGAACGTGGGTCATGGTCTGGGAGATTCAAGAGGAAGTGACAGTGACAGTGGCAGGAATCAGGAAAGCAGAAGGTTGTGACATGCGGGGGTTTTGAAATGAGAAGCAGCTGAACTTGGCATGAGATGGTCACACGTGTTACCGCATTGGCTTGCTGTGGTCTTTGACCATGAGCTGGGGGAGCTGCCGGGATGAGCACGTGCCAGCAGCACTGGGGACAGAGGGCGCATGGGAGGTGGCAGAGCAAGCAGGGGCGTGGCCTTTCTTCATCCTGACTCTTGGCTTTTTCAGGTATTTAATTTTTCCACTGGGGGAGGGAGGCCAGGGAAACGTGGATGCCGAAATTCGTGTGTGAGTGATGCAAGATGTCACCAGTATTGGCACATTAAAACTGTAACTCATCCTCCGAGTTATTGAATGTTTTCTTTGTAAAGGGATACTGGGAATGGGGCCCTCTTTATATAGGAATGGTGACAGTCTGTGTGGTTAGCATTAAAGACAGCTATGATAAACTTCTGCAGTGAAAAACACAGGCGAGCAAACACACCAAGTGTATTTTTGATGCTTCTTTAATGCACAGGATTAATGAAAGAGCTTCTGCTTTGATTACGAAGACCAGTAAACAAAATGCGTTTTCATGTCTGCAGGTACTTTTGATCGCCGCACAAATCCTAAACATCCACCACCGAGCCGGGTTAATTCCACTCTTCTGTGTGCAACATTGCTGTTGAGGACAGGTGTCTTAATTAAATAAACGAATAATTTTGCAAGTAGAAGCACAAAAGCATCATTATCTAATTTGCTAATTGTCCAAGTATGTTGATTTGCATATTTGTTAGCTGCCACACGAACAAATAGTTTGCATACGTGTCTCCTACCGTTAAAATAACAGAGCGGCTCTGAGGAGTAGCATTTCCTGAAGTGCGTTAATAGATGCTGCACACAAAAAAAGGACTCGAGTTAGGTAAGACTGAACGACGCTAGGTAAAGCAAAGGGAAGAGTCCCGTTCATCAGGAGGTTCAGGGGGATAGTGGGCATCTTAACTATGGGCTACGCCGCACCCTGCCCCCCCCACCCCGTGTTACAGGGGAGACGACTCGGGGCACTCAGGCTTTGAGGAATGCATTTGGGACCATGCCCTTTGGAGCTGTCTTAGCAATAAGTTGGTCTCACAGTATTTTCTCACCAGTTACTCCGTTTTGCGATCAGCACACGGGCAGGAAAAAACTAAAGAGGCCTGTTTCCGTTTTCCATCTTTGTCTGTCTCTCGTCCCCAGTAATGCTTTTTATAGCAGCTCCCGGAAAACATGCACAGCTTCTATTTCCCCTTTTGTTACAGGCGTACTGACAGGCCTGCTCCCCTTCACACGCTGTTCGGTAACCCTAACTGCGTGCACTCTGGCCGGCTGTACGGAGAGCTCACATGCCCTGCACATCTCTACTCCACAAGAAGGTAAAGTAATTTCAAAGGTCTTGACTTCCACATTTCAGTCATGAATAATAAAACAGGAGAAGAGCTAAATGCTGCGAGGCCATTTGCTAGAAAACCCCAACCTAATTTGATGACAAAGTGCATTGCCAGGCCATAATTGCTCCATTTTTTGGGGGGTGCGAAAATGAATCAAGCTCCATACCCTTTAATGACATGCATCTTTAATAGCTGTAATGCAGATTAATGGGCTTTTTAATTGCTGTTACATTGTTCATGCAAGAGCCTTGTCATTAATATGAAGCATCTGAAAGATTAATGAAAGCTTCCTCATTTTACTGTGGCTCAGAAGTAAATCTAGAGACAGTCTGACTAAAAAGAATTGATTGTATGGCTCAGTATGAAATTGAGAATCAAACGGTTGATTTCCGTGGTCTCTTTCAACTGCTAAACACCAGCACAGGCAACAATTACTTCAGTAGGATGGAGCCTCCAAATGCCAGTTGGGGCATTAGTAAGCACTGCTCGGCTCCTTCCGACTTGCGTCTCACTGTTGTTGTACTTGGAACTTCCCCACGGTTGGCATAAATGAATGTTTCAGAAAGCGTATGTTAGGAAGGCAGCGAGGAAGAGAAAATATTTTAGCCCTCCAAAGGGACAGCTCCGCTCACGCCTCAGACGCATCGGTTCAAGAAGCAACAGCGCTCAGAACATCGGAGGCGTCCTTACTCCCTGTGGCTCCCTCCTGGATGAGAGGATTTGCACGTCTCTCCTGCTGTCTGGTTGTAAAGTTATCCGGGAGATTTAAAAGCTTGACCTTTAGGGAAGAGGAGTCACTTCCTTCTCTTTTGCTCAAAATCCGTTCACCAGCGCCCTTCCCACGCTCCTTCCCCCTCCCTCTTACCGGTGCTTCCGCAAGTACCACGTGCACGGAAGATGTGTAAGAGCACGTGGTGACACCATGACGGAATGGAGTCTGAGTAACATCCTTTGTGTCTGCCTTCATTCTGCGTGCTTTGCCCCTGACCTAAGCAGACCTCTCCCTTGGCCTGTACCATCAGTGACTCGTCGTCAGCACTTCCTCAGTGTCCCCCCTTTCCAGCCTACTGACGACAGCATTTTGTTCTTAATGTGTCATGTCTTCTCCTGAGAAATGTGACCCTCACCCCTTCACCAGTCCTTCCACCAGCTTCCGTGGGGGACAAATCGTCTTCTCTTTCCTACTCTTTTCTCTGTATCCACCGCGTCGTCTGTCTGGGTTTTGCCTGGCACCCTTCAAGCCTACATCACAGCTCTACCCCAGACAGATGCCTGCCTGTCCCCTTCACCGTGTCCTTTCCATTGTCTCAGGGATGCCTGCCTTCTAGTTTGTCCTTAAATATATTGCTAATTTACCAAACAATAGGTATGTTTAGGGTCAGTTTTCAAAAGCTTTTAGTTCCTATGACTCCGATTTATTGGTCATTACAGAAAACGAACACTCTCTTACACACACACACACACACACACACACACACACACACTGGCCTTCACATATCATTTCTGTATGTCATGGCTATTTCTATGGTTACATACAGGTTTTTTTATATCTCTTATGACCCACTCTCACCATCATTGCCCATCTTTGATCAAAAGCTCCTCAAAGGTAGGAACTATCTCTGTGTAATTTGCTTTTAAGTGACACAGCTCTCAAGCAGAGATTATGGACTAATGATACTTTTGATGAAGTAACTCAACTAATAGTCAAGTGAACTAGTGGAAGTATTCCCCATCCATCACTGACGCAAATTCTCACAACTTCAGGACAGTTATTTAGTGCAGTTCCTAAAGCAATTACTGACAAGCTACCCACGAATCAGGAGCATTTCCATGCTAGGAATTTCAGGTTATTCCATGATTAATTGGTTTAGGTCTGAAAAGTTTGAATTAGAAAAGTAAACTAAAAGTAGACCCTATAAATCTTTTTTTTTCCCCTCCGCAGCTCCACAAGAGGTTCAGCCACCAGTAGCCAAATCCTTTCCCAAGTCTGTTACTTTCCTGGAATCCACCCCAAAAAGCCCATGGTACTACAACTCAGTACTCTCTATATACGGATGGGATGCTAATATACTCGGGCAGCGGAGAAGACTACACGGTGACAGGTGAGATTGCTCTGCAGATACTGTCTATATTAGAGCACACGTAAGGCATCATCATCAACTAGAATGTGTGTACATGTGTGTATTTCAGATCACTGTAATCTACAGGTATCTGAGAATGTGCTTTCAAAACCTGGGTTACTCATTTTCGTGTGCAGTGACACCACTGAAATTCCATGTTTATGGTTACGGTACACATACGGTGAGGCCAAAGCTGAAGAAAGGAGAGAAGGAATTATGTTTTGTCTCCACCTGCTCCATCCAGTGCTGTCTCATGGTGTGTCCCCTACTGTAGACCCCACCCACACCTTCATACTCACACACCTTGGCTCAGGTGCAGAGGGGGCCTAGGAGGTATGTCAACACAGAGAGAGAACCACGTGGCCCCGCAGCCTCCACTGAGCACAGGTGTGAGGTGGGGGCCCAGTGTGGCCCCCAGATGTGCTCACAGGGCCCAGGGTGAGTCAGCAACATCATTTCACACAACTTCACGTGGTAACGACTTTAAAATCGTTTGACTCAGTGCTCTCTGCACCTTAGACCACTTGAGAAGAGACACAGTAGAGGTGCCCAGGTCATACCATGAAATGTAATGACTCTTAAGGAAAATGCATTTGTTGAAAAACCTTGGGGAACGAGCCCTATGTTGTGTACGTTTGGTATTTGAATGGTGTTTATATTTGTATAGTAATTATAGTGCTTAGAGATTTCATAATATTTTATACACTGTATTTGACTGTCAGGTGAGACACTAATCGAATACTGATGGATGAAAAGACTGAGATCTAAAGATAGTGAATTCTCTGTGAAAGGTCATGACAAGTGAGAGTCCCAAGCAGGATTAATCACTGATGTATCACTACTTCACATGCATGCTGGTACTAAGGTTATAACAGGGAGTCACCCAGGCCTATCCCTCTTCTCTTTCTGGGTGCTCATGATTTTGTGGGGACACACCCAGATGCAGTTATGAGGTGTTTGTGGGCAGGGCAATGGCCTTCATCCAGTTGCATTCTTGGGGTTTGTATCTCTTGTTTCCTCTCTAGCCTGAGAACCTTGAAAGGACCGGAAGCATTGCCTTTATGGTTTATTCATTATGGTTGGATAGTTTTTTGTAATGCTTTTTCTATGATATTGTCATCCCCCCCCCATTTTTCACATGAGGAAACTGAAGCATAAGAAGGTTAATTCCTTCAAGGTCACACAGCCTGTGCATGGTAGACTGTGGTAGCACCTCACACACTCTGGCTACGCGGAAGAGAATGCAGACTTCCACATGTCACATGACTTCTTCAAGACTTAGTTTCTGAGTCTGTAAAAAGGGAATAAGTACAGTTTTCGAGATTTTTGGGAGACCTAGAGCTATATGCTACGAAACACCTAGCATGTTCTTAGCTCTTAGTAAGCATAACAGTACTATTATTTCCTGTAGAATGCAGGGTTTACATGAGAAACTAAGAAATGAATCATGTCCTAACAATATCTGAACCCAGTATTCTCACTAAAAATTATGGACCACAGTAATCACTTCAGAGGAAAGGGAAGCATAGCATGGGATGAACTTTACACACGGATTAATAATTAATGCAGAAAGTACTTCTGCAGGGCCAGAATGTGTTATTATGCAGAATGGGATGTCGTGGCCCAGTACAGACAGTCCCTCTGAGAAGCCTTCCCTGACGCCCGAGGTAGGAGGTAGCTATACCCACTGTGAGTTCAGTGGATGGCTTTTATGCCTTATTTTTTGGTTTCTGCTTCCTTGAATAAGACTGCTTGTTTACTTGTAGATTTTCCCCGTTAAGCCTTAAGTGTCATAAGGATACCGCCGTGTCTGTTCTGTTGATTACTGCATCTCCAGGACCTATCTCTGAATCTTGAATAAATGAATGAATGACTGCAGTCAGATGACTGCTGAAAACAAAGGAAGAAGGTAGCCGAGGGGAGCTGGTGGAGGGTAGGAGTGAGTGGGAAAGAAAAAGCAGTACAGAAAGAAAAAGAAAGGTAACAACCAGAGAAAAGGAAACTAAGGTCTCTTCAGTATATAGACCTGAGTGCTAACTGGATCCTACATGCAAAATGACACTGAGTCTGTATTTTGTTTGATTGACTCATCAGCAGAATCACGTGACTATAATATCTGCAGTGAAACATTGTGGGTAATATTACCATAGTGGATCAGTACAATAGATGCCCCAGGTATAATGTCAAGAGAGAGGAGTATTTTTCTAATGCTCACCAATATCGTCTTCAGATACAGTGGTAAGGTAGGTTCTTCAATAGTTTTCATTCTTTCGTAGATTTTTTAAAAATGGTGTCTCCTGTATCACTCAACCTTTTTCTCTATGGCCCTTTGGCTTCTCACAAGCAACTCTGTTTCTTGTTGCTCTCATCCACAAATGGCTGAAAATACAATACATCCTGGGGTGGGTCACTAAGGAGAGGAACTGAGGCAAGAACACTATGATGGGGTTCAAAGTGTTCCACAATTGTTCTGACATGATAGCTAGTGAAACTAAGGCCAAAAGAAGGCAAGAAATTCCAGTCAGTAACTGTAAAAAACAATTTAAATCTGGTTCTATCTGGCCCTAAAGTCCATACCTTTAATCTTTACACATTCTGCTTATTGAATAGATACTATTTTATTTTTTCTCTCAGTAACTCTAAAAGGGAGGCAGGAGGTGGACTACAAACTGCTGCCATAGCAAAGGACCACAGACAGGGTGATTTAAACAATGGAAATTTATTCCTCACAGTTCTGCAGACAAGAGGTATAAGACTAAGGTGTTGGCAGGTTGGGTTTCTCCTGAGGCTCCTGTCCTTGGCTTGGAGACAGCTGCCTTCTCGCTGTGTCCTCACACGGTCCTTCCTCTGTGCACACACCCCTGGTGTCGCCTCCTTTTCTTGTAAGGACACCAGTCCTATCGGTTTAGGGCCCTACCCTTATGACCTCATTTAAACTTCATCATCTCTTTAAAAGCCCTTCCTCCAAGTGTAGTCAGTCACATTGGAGTTCAAAGCTTCAATATTTAAATTTGGGGCAGCACAATTTAGTTGACAACAGTAGCTAAAGTGAGTTTGGTTTTGTTTTTAGTGTTGGCATAAGCTGAATGTCTGCCTTCCCAGAGATTCTCAAATTGCATGAGAATTGAATAAAATGACTTTTAAGATCCCTATCAACTCTAAGACTTTATACCCTGAGATGTGTACAGAATTCAGTTCATTGATGTCTTCAGAGTTTATTGGTTCACTCAGAAGAAGCCAAAATAGGGAAGGAATTGACCAAGAGAAAGCTAATGACAGAAAACTGCTGTAGCCATTGAGACAGGTCTTCGCCTCTCTAGATACTTGAAATCCAGGCTGTGTTTCATCATAGCATGTGTTTACCATGCTGGTATGCAGTGAAACATTGTGGGTAATGTTACGATGTTTCACATCATAACATGTGGTACCATGTCTTTGTGTCAGGATGTCTGTGACCTAATGTCTTTGCCACACTGCCTGGTTTGTAGGTGGAGCTTCTACTTAGGAGGGCTGCTGTTGTCAGGAATAGTGAGTCTCTTGCCACTAAAATGGATCTCTACAATGCCAGTCCATAAAAAGACTGAGAAATGGGGGATGCGGTCTACTAGATTAGAGGGAGAGAATGGCAATACTTTTTTTAATTATAAAAGCAATATATGCTTATTGAAGATAATTTAAAACATACAGATACCTAATACCTAGTAATCCTACCAAACAGGTAGACACTCTTAATATTTTATATAATTCCAATAGTTAATTAATTTTAACAGATTGAGCTCTAATGTATAACTAAATACGTGTTTCCTTATTATGACTACATTTTATCATTAAGAATTTCACTAAAATGTTTTGGAATATTATTAGTAACATCATATCCCACCTTATGAAAGTACACTAATGCATTTGATCTCTTAAACATTTCAAAAATTTCTAATATATCTCTATTTTAAATATGTTGTGATAAATATTACGGTACATAAATTTTTGTTTGCTAGATTTTTAAAGGGGGGGCAGCTAAATCAAAAGTAGTGAACTTCTACGGAATATTTGATAAGTACTTTTTTGCATTATTTCCCAGCAAAGTTCTTAAGTAATGAATGTTATATTCTTAAATATTTGATAACTTTACAAGTGAAAATTTTTATTTGCATGTTTAATGACTAGTGACACTGAGTACTTTTCCGCAAGATTACTAGCCAGTCATATTTTACACCGATTTATCTGATCACAGTCTTGATGGGCAGAAATTAATGAGCTGAGGAATAATTCTGAAACTTCTTCAAGAGAAGTTTCATATCCTGTTTTTCCTGGTTATAAACATGTGCACTATTTAAAATTCTTTGCCTTCTACACTATCTAAAACTTCCTTAATAACTTGTCTTAATGTACCCTCCTCAGTGTTCAGATTTCAACCTTTTTTTTTTTTTCTTACTCCATTGATTTGTAGCTTTCTTTTAAGTTTCTGCATAGAACCACCATTCTTTCCTTGTGTGTAGCAAATGTATCATGCTGCCATGGTGGATACAAGTAAAAGTAAATGTACTTCAGTTCAGACGCAACTTAGCATCAAGGTGGTTTGAATTTTTTCTTCTTTCTCTTAAATATGAAGCATTAAAAGTCAAAGGCATTGCTGCACCTTGAGTTAGTACAAAATATATTTAAAAATGCATACAGTTCAAATTTTTTGCCTTACATAGGCCACAAGCTGGTAGTATGGTGGGTCAGTGTGACACTGAAAAATGAATCCAGTTAGAGAACCTCCCGAAGGCTGTTGATGGTTGCTATAATAAATAGCACACACTTTAAGTCAAACTTTTTCATTCTGTATTCAAAGGTAATGGATTTTTCGTAACCATAGTAACCTTGGTGTATTTCTGGATAAATACATGAGGTATATACATTCTAGTTTTATTTTTGAATATAAACTACCACATTATGTATTACTAATAATATGAAAAATAGGATGTAGGTTAGTATAATGACAGCTTAAACTACTATGCATTTTTCTTCTGCAAAAAATAAATATTTATCAAAAGTATAGGTTCAATTAATTTTTCCCCCAGTTTTGTGGTATTCTGGTGGTGCCATTTATCTTTTTTTGCAAGATCTCCATTAATCTCTTATTTCTGTCCCATAACAGATTTTTAAGAACTTAGAGGTAAAAACAATTTTGCCTTAAAGCTTATGATTAAAAACATTATCAAAAGATTGAAGGACCTGTATTGATATCACCAGCAGAGCTATTGTGGTCCACTTAAGATGTGTGTATACAGTATGTTCATAAATAAGTAGAAAAAATAAACCTTTTGCCTGTTTAACATACTGGGATTGTTTCAGAGTTCAGGCTAGATAGCATTCTGATGGATGATGACTATCTGAGCCGTAGCCAACCAGATCATTCTCATTTAAATGAGCGCCCTACCAGAAAGTGGCAATCTTTAAAAATTTGTGAGATGTTTAGAGAAGCCTACAAACTTTTTAGAAATGAGGGTAACAGGATAGGGGCGATTGGGGAAGTGCACTTCAGGCCTGACAGGGAGGTTTGTATGAGTTGTGTTAACTGGTACAGAAATTCGTGATCCCTCAGGACAGTTCTTTTTTTCCTACATAAATTGTCCATGGTTAACCCAACCTAAGACATTGCTGATTGCAACTACTAGAACTCCAAAAATGAAGAAGGTCAGCAGGGACTCTATTAAAATAAGACATACATGCAAATCTGACACCAAACCATTACACATGTATATTTTCAAGAGTGTCATCTAAACTATAGTAATCTCTTAATTCAATGAGTGGCCGATTTCAGCACCACGGAGAGCATCGCTCCACGGCCGCTTTCTCAGACCCTGGGCTTCTGTCTCTTTAAGACTAAGGCAGTAAGACAAAAATAATGGCAATGTAGGAAGAGTGTGTGTGTGTGTGAAGGGAAGGAGAGGAAAAACAGTAAAGTCAAACAGGCAATAAGTATTTATATCTTTAAACAACTAAAAGTGCTAAGACTTGTTTTTGTCTTATTTGCCAAGGTCAAAAAGAATCACATATAAACAGCAACATAGAAACGTTCATCTTGAACCTTCCAAACACTTAAGTCTTATGATGAGAAATGTAGTATAGAAGAATCTGTATTGCTTATGGCACAATAAAAAAAAACATTGAAAGGTTAGGAACCTCTAACCAAGCGTTATGAGGAACTTTATCAACACTCTACAAATTTGAGCTAAATTATATTCATTCATACTGATGGTTTATAAAGAATTCTTCTTAGCAAGATAAAACTTCACTTTAACCTCAACATTTTCTCTAATTTTGCATTTTTGAATACCACAGTGCAGTGCATCTAAATCTCTTCTCTTACATAAAGTAGTATTACCAACAGGAATACTTTTAACATGCTTGCATTCTAATCTATAAAGCTGATTATTAACAAGACAGAATATGTGAGGATCTTCACGTAAGGCAGTGATCTCATCTATGAGTCACTGAGCCTCTCTATTACAAACTCAGTCATACTTGTGCCTTTTAATGTCATAATGATATAGCATTAAATTATACAAAGTCTAGGAAACCTTGAGGGCACAAGGGGAAAAAATCTGAACTATGAAAAGAAGCTAGAGCCTTCAGAGGCCAAGTTACCAAACTATCGACTCTGACCAATTCCAGAAGAAGTGCTCAGGATTTGGCTACATACCAGACCCTTGGGTTAATGAACAGTGGCTGCATTAAAGAGCCATGTTCACTTAGTAACAAAGGGTCAGATGAAGGTAAATACCTTGTACAGAATGTCTAAATATCAGTCATCCTTAGCTGTAAACAATATATAACCATCTTCTTCCTCTAAGATGTTTCTGCAGTGACCAGTAAGTGAAGGAATGAATTATATGTAATTTATATTTTAAGATCAGTACCCAAGAATTATCTGCGATCTGTTAACCTAATTGATGAGTATTACTCCCTTACATGGAAGGAAAGGACTCTGTGTTTGAAGGAATGTCAGAGGGACAGTAAGAATAATATCCACTTAGAAAAGTAGTGGAATTAAATACTGGAAAAGGGGGTGGAATGTCTCCTTCCATTGAGAGCTTTACATTAATCATTATCACCCCAATTAAGTCTAACAATAAAAAAAATGTTTAAAAAAAAAGCTTTACAGATAGAGGCTGCCTGCTATTTTGAGCATTTTGAGAGATGCCATTATTTATTTATTTATTTTTAAATGCTTCTTACTTGAATTACAAATTCATTCCGAAAAGTGAACGTATCTTAAATACACAGCTTGGAGAGTCTTCACAAACTGAACCCATGTATGCTCCCAGCACCCAAATCAAGAAACAGATCTTTATCAGCACACCCATTTTTGCTCTCAGGTCTTATGTCCTGCCTGAGGTGACTGCTTTCCTGACTGCCAACAGCACAGATTCACTTTGCTATTCTTGTACTTAGTATGAAGGGAGTGGAATAGTACATTCTCGTTCAGCACTGACTTCTCTCAGAGAATGTAGTAGGGAGAGGGAAGCAGTGGGACAGTGTTGGTATCCCTGCAGGCGTATTCTGAGCCTGCTGACCTCCTGACAGTTTCTAGGAGAAAGCCCCTGGAATATTTGTAAAGTGAAACATCAGCCTCTTTTTTCAAGTCTGACTCTCTTAAGTCCAAAGAAGGAATTATAAAAAGCCTTCATCTATGAAGTTAGAACTTAACACATGAAGTCACTAGCCTGTGGACATTAGCAAAAACACTTCTAAGTGTCCAAGGATGGAATATTATATGTCCATATAGCTTATGAGGTTGTAGAAGTATATTGATTAATGTGGAAAGATGTTAAAAACAAGTATTTTAGCAGACCACATGTAACACATGAGTCTGTTTTAGTAAAATATACATACGTATGCATGTGTATGTATACTTGAATGTGTGTTTGTGTGTGTGTGTGTGTGTGTGTGTGTGTGTGTGTGTGTCTGTGTGTATGATATACATAGGTCTTAATAGTGACCATCTCCCAGTAATGTCATTATACTGTTTCACTTTATTTTTCGTAAGGAGGATATTTTATCTTTTAAATTATCTGCAGTTTAGATATTAGTAAAGCAGAATTTCTATAGTATTTTCACAATTTTAACACAATAAAATTGGTATAAAGCATGGATATTTTAGGAATATGATTGCATGTACCTGTTAATACTCATCTTTTAGTTCTCCCTAGTTTTTACCTTAATAATGACTCAGGTTGGTCACATGTCCTTCTAGCTCTGATCAGGCGTGGCATTTCCCACACCTGTAACTCTATCCACTGTCATCAAAACATTACACATGTCTGGTGGTTATCCCACAATTCCCACATCTTCCTTTGAGTTGTAGAATCTTTCATATCACTTTCCTACAAATTTGTCACTTGAATTCATTCTGTCTTTCAATATTAACTTATTTCAAAGGGGATAAAACTTGATTTGCAATAAGAATATAAGTAGATCAAGTACAGTTATCATGTCATTATTTATTTTCATGATCTCTGCAGTATGTGTCATAGGAATAAGGACCCAATGGCATCTAACAAACTCTTATTGAATTGAGTTTAAATGAATTGAATTAAATTGAAGAAACACTGAGAATTAATTAATACTGTAAAATAAATGACAACAAATACCGATGCATAATTCAGAAGTAATTAATATGCTGGATGTGGTAAGCCATTTTAACGAGGTAGGATGTTCCTGTAGCTCAGAATTTTTTACTTAATTATCCAGTATGTAGCAATTCTTTTGTTGTTAAATTACTTGTATTGGCTTGCTCGGGCTGCCATTAACAAAGTGTCACAACCTGGGTGGATTAAACAGGAGAAATTTATTGTTTCCCAGTTTAGAGGACAGAAATCGCAGCGTAGTGTGTTGTCAGGGTTGGTTCCTCCTGAGGGCTGTGAGGGGGGGCTATTCCATGCCTGTCCCCTACATCCTGGTGGTCGCCTGGCATTCTTTGGTGTTCCTTGACCTGTAGACGCATCATCCCGATCTCTGCCTCCCTCTTTACCTAGGGCTCACCTTGTGTCCTGCCTATTTTTAAATTTCCCCTTTGTATAAGAACACATGTGACATTGGACTAGGGCTCACCCTACTAATTTCATCTTAACTAATTATAACCTCAAGACCCTATTTCCAAATAAGGTCACATTCTGAGGTCCTGAAGGCTAGGATTTCAACATGCGAATTTTGTGGGGACACAATTCAATCCGTTACTCTTGATGATATGATTATTAGCATTCTAAGACTTCCCTCAAATACCTAAAAATGTTAGAGAAGGTAAGGCATCGATTCCAAATCAGTGCAGAACATGATAACATTCCATGACAGTAATAAAAGTTATTTAGAAAACCACTTCTATCTGGAATGATTCATTTGTTCTATAAATATTATTGGGATCTATGGTGTAGACACTCACTGCTTTCCTTACTGTTGTCGACACAGTGGAAAAGATGCAGATGCCCAGCTTGCACAGAGCGGATATATATATATCAGTGGGGGATGGTTGGTGAAGGCCTCTTGTTATATTTGTTACGTCTTCCTCAAGTAAATGAACTCTCTCTTCAGCTCCTTACGTGACTGGGTCATGCCCCTCCTTGAGTTCGCAAATCTTAGAAAACCTCCTCTGTATTCATTAAAATAACCCTAGATGATGTAAACACACACACACACACACACACACACACACACACTTCTAATGGCAGACACATCATTTATTTCCTACCGGCCCCCTCCATGTGAAGAGTTTGGTGGGTGGAGCTTCCACCTTGTTGACTGTCGTTCAGGAACACACGCAATTCAGGTTCTGCCATGATTAGCACGTGGCTCCTAAGGTTGCTGGAGTTACCTCCATTGCTGTAGGTGGGTGAGGAAAGACCATGAAGGATATAGGACATTAGACAGCATTTTACTGCTCAGGCCTGGGAGTGATCACTTCTGCCCACATCCTGCTGTCTATAAGTCAGTCTCATGGCTGCTCCTAACTGTCAGGGACTCAGTAGGGACACTGAAACAGTCTCCGTGTACTAGTTCACAGTTCTATAAATCAGAAATTTGGGTTCCTAATGAGGGTCTCACATGGCCAAAATCAAGGAGTTGGGGTGTTTGGGCTTTTTCTTGAGAGGCTGTGGGGAAGGATTTGCTTCCAGGCTCATGCAGGCTGGCAGAATTTTGTTCTTTGCTGTATTGGGGCTAAACTCCCCATTTTTCTGCTGGCTGGCAGCCAGGAGCTGCTTTCAGCTTGTAGAAGCCACTGTCAGGGCTGTTCCTGGGGCCCCCTCCATCTCAGTAATGCAGAGCTGCTCCTGCATCAGACCCTGTTTGTGCTTCAAATCTCTCTGACTCCTACCATCTGCAGAACCTGCAGTTAGGCTGGGCATATGCCAGGGTCACCTCCTTTTTCCGTTTCAGGGCAGACAGTCATGGGAGGGTTATTGCTCATCTTCACAGGCCCCACCCACTCTCACAGGGTAGGAATGTATCCAAGGGTCAGGGTCACTGGGAGTCATTCTTAGAAGCCTTCCTACCACAGGGTTCCAGGAATGAGTCACCCTCACCCAGGCATGACTTTGCTGAGCTTTGGTTTCCTGGTAAAATGGAAATAACAGTACCTACTCCAGAGACTTAATGTCGAAATTAAACACGAGGATGCCTGTGGGAATGGCTAGCATAGTGCACACAACTTTTCATGAAAATAGTGAACGATTGACAAACACATGCTTTTAGTTGTGGAAAGAATACATTGATGATTTTACCATGATAAAGATTCTTAATTAAAAAAAAAAAATCCCTGCAAGCATGTCTCTAACCCACATATTTAATTTAATGCAAGGAATATTTGTTTAGCAGCTATACTACATACAAGCCACTAGGTTGGGAGTTGCATGAATAATTAAGGCATTTCCATCTTTTCTTAAATCATTCCTACTTTGATTGCTTACGTAGAAATAGATATAATTGAATATGATGCCTCCAGTTTGTAGTAATTTCTGTAAAAGTTGTGAAAACAAACCAGAAGTCAGTTGGGAAGTGAAAGTATCACAGAGGAAGTGATTGCTTGCAGGCTTTAGAGTTTCAGAAGTGACAAAATAGGTGAGCCTGTGGACCAGGGTGTGGTAGTCAGTGGCACAGAGCCGTGCATGTGAGCCTCACGAAAATGAAAGAGCACACACAGTCGACTATGACTGAGCACCCTGGGTAAGCGGCCAAGCGTAGTGAGAGACGAGGCAGGAGTCAGATTGTCACTGGTGCGAGAGGTGTGTTTCGATGTTTGAACTCTGTTATGAGGCAATGGAGAGTAATCGAAGGAGTTTTAGAGTTGACATAGCATCGGCGAATCAGTGTATGAAAAATAAATAAGTGATTGAAATAGGACACTACTCCAAAATAGTCACAGCTGAACCTAGACAGCTATCTGCTTTTTTTTTTATTGTTTGACTTATTGGGGTGACATTGGTTAAGAATTCCGTAGGTCCCAGGTGTAGAGTTCTACAGTGCATTGTCTGTGTGCTGCATTATGTGCTCACCACCCAGAGTCAGTGCTCTTTCCATCACCATCTATTTGACGACCCCCTCCCTCCTCTCCCACCCCCTCCCCCCTTGCCCCCAGGTAACCATTAAACTACTGACTGTGTGTGCATGAGTTTTTTCTTTTTCTTTGTTGCTTTCAGTGTTATATTCCACATATGGGTGAAGTCATATGGTTCTTGGTTGTTTTTGTCTGGCTTATTTCACTAAGCATGATGTCCTCTAGGTCCATCCATTTCGTTGCAAATGGCAGTATTTCATCTTATGGCTGAGTAACACTCCATTGTGTACATGCACCACAGCTTCTTTTTTTTTTTTTTTTTTTTTTGCCTTTTTTTTGTGTGTGTGTGTATGTCGGTAGCTCTCTAGATGGGAATCGAACCCAGGCTGCAGCGCTGATAGCACCAGAGCCTTAAGCCACTACACCACCAGAGAACTCCCCCACCACAGCTTCTTTATCCAGTCATCTGTCACAGGGCACTTTGGTTGCTTCCATGTCTCGGTGACCATGAACAGTGCTGCGATGAACACTGGAGTACACGTGTCTTTGTGGATTAAGGTTTTTAAATTTGGGGGGTAGATACCCAGAAAGGGGATTGCCCGGTCATATGGTAATTCCATTCCCAGTTTTCTGAAGAACTTCCACACTTGGAAAACTGGGAAAACATGCAAAACAATGAATCTGTCGTCTTTATTCAGTGGGTTAGAGCTTTAAATGCTAGCAGCTAATTGGACTTAATACAGATGGCAAAAGACTAGGGAGAAGATGAGAGGAAAGCATTATGTTTATTGGTTAACAGCTCTATTGTATTCTATTTCTGTGTGTTAGTGTAAAATAAAATCTGCTTATTTTAAATCCTTTTAAGTGGTGTTTAAATATTTTCTGATGATACAATCTGCTAAAGTATTTACCCTTGGTGCCAATTTCCATTAACCTTGTTGCAGATACTAAGCCTAAACCTGTATTTTTGTGGGGGCCTCGATTATGGAGGAAAGCTCAGTGACATCATTATAAAACCACATCTGGATAAGCTTTGTCTTTCTATCCGATTTAGAAAATTCAGCGAGAGAATGCCACTGTTAACAGATCCTACATTCTCAGGTTGCTAGGTTGTACTTTCTCTAACAATAAAGGCAGAGAGGGATTAAGACCTCTCAAGCTGTAAATGATACAGTGGAGGGCCCTGGACACAGACCTCGGAGATATTCAGGGAATTCAGTTGTATCAAATATATGAGGAAAAAAAGGGGTGGAGATTAAACTCAAAATACTCTCTCCTCTTCTTACTTTTGTCAATATCGTTCATTTTTTTTAATGAGTCTGTGTGAATTCTTCAATTCTCCAAGTGTTCATATTCTTTGATATTTTGATGAATTAGTTTCAAAATAGTATCTCCGTATCATAGATAAAACATAAAAATTTTTAAAAATGTAATGCCCAGGAAAGCTTAGGTTACTTTTTTAAGTAAAGGTTTGCCTCAGTGATGAATCTAAAAAGAAAATTTTTTCTTCATTCACCCAAGTTCCTCTTGGCGCCTTCTATTGTGAATGTCTTTCATAATATATTTGATTTTATCCTTGACAAAAGTTTGAGTGGTTTAGAGGCAGTGGTTATTATTCATTGTTAGCTTTACAAAATAAATGCAGTCCTTAGTCCTCAGTCTTTCCATTGCAATTGATAGAAATCCAGTGATTTCATTTTGTTTCTTTATGGAATGGGATCCATTCTCTCCTGTCATGTGGGGGCTTTGTCTAAATGCTCAGCAGCAACTCCAGGTTGAAAAGTACCGTGGAAGGATGCTGATTGGTCCATCTTAGATCATCGGCACAACTTTGGTGCTGGAGAGGCAGGATCTGGGCACTAAAGGAAGAGTAGAAAGAAGAATACAGCCCCTGAGGAAGTCCTTGTGAACTGCAGTGCCACCCAATTTAGCTCATGGGCTCCATTTACAAATACTAGAACCTCTCTGCTAATAAAGCCTCAACCTTGTATATGTGCTATGTATGTATGAAGGCCATTTATCAACATACATCCTTGGAAATTATCCAACTTTTGTTCTTCCCTTTTGAGAATTTCCCTGAAGTTTTTTCTGTTTCCTTAAAACTGAATCTCTATTTTCTTGATTTACTTTCTCCCATTTTTGAAACTCCTGAATCTCTCCGTGCATTTCTTCCTTTCCGGGATAAGACATGAATTTTTAGAGGATGCAGCTCCTATTTTTGTGTTGAAGGAAGACCATTATTTCTTGATTTTTATCATCTGCCTTAATGCATCACCTCATAGCCCTCCTCCCACGGTTCGCAATGCACTGCGCTCACAGTGCCAGCTTCGTAGCTAAGGCGCCCCGTCCTCATCCATCCATTTTTAGTCAACATATAGATTGATATTTTCAAATGTCACCTCCTACTTTCTGGGCACGAAGAGCATTGCTAAAGAGAGAGTGCTAACCTTCATGAAACCTCTCAATTCTCAGTTCCATAAATTGTCTTACCTTTGGTTTAAGTCAGCTCATTTAAATCTCGTGGTTGTATAACATGAATGAACATAACCATAAAAACAGTAATAAATGGCATCCCAAACATTATGTGGATTTCTACATTTTATTGTGCTTGGGATTGGTCCCAAGTTACTGATTTTTCTGGCCACACACACACACACACACACACACACACTAATATATAATATAATATAGAATGCCTCATTAATATCAACAGAAGACTATGTAAACAAGTTATAGATAATAATTAATATTATTACACTGGAATAATATGTGGACACTAGAATATTCTGTGGTCATTTAATTGTATAAGCAGACCTTTCCTAAAAGGTAGCATCTTCAAAGTACACTGTGAAGTACTAGTGCAGAAAAGAATATTCCATATTCTACTAACATTTGTGTGTTTGGAGGTGCACATAAATGTGTAATAACTGCTAAACTGCAAGGGAGCTGGATAATTGGGAAACAAGGGTAAAGGGAGACTTAATTTTCATGTAAGCTCCTTAGTATCTTTTAGATTTTGTATTGTTTATACATATTCGTGTATTATCCATTCAAAATTAAGTACAGTTGAAAAATAAAATGTTTACAAAATGGTTAATTGTAAACTTAAGAAAACCTAGGAAAAAATATAAAAACATCACCCACAGTTTCACCCATCACAGCAAATCACAAGCTGTATTCGGACTTAGGTAGTATGTTCTGACCTTTTTTGTTAGTGCCTCGATAAACACGTGTTTATTACAAAACAGGCTGTTTTGTAATCTTTACCACTTTATAATAATGATTGTATTATCAAATTATAAATTGTCTTTTAAATCATGCTTTCAATATCTGTGCAGTATTTTAAAGTACTTCTCAATGTACTTAAATCATTACAATATTTGTATCATTGGTACTTTTCTCTATTATAAACAAAACTGCAATGTTCACACCTTTTTATATAACATTTTGTAAATATTTGTGGCCTCCATTAAGGAGGCTTACTATTTGCATGGTAGCTGTATTGCTGTTCACGTCTTCCTATTTTTATCTTTTTTTTTCTTTTTTACTTTGTTTATGATGGCTTTTAAATGAAGTAATTTTTGCTTAAACTTTTAGTCAAATCTATAATAATTTCCTTCACAGCTTTTCCCTTAGGTAGAAAAACGTGTATTTTGCTCACCCCCAAGAACAGATAGTAAGAAATACTTCCTGATGCTTTCCTTGGTAATTTATCCTTTCAAAATATTTCCACATCTACCAGCTCCTGTGGGCCTTTGGATTACCCAATGGTGTATAACGGTTAAAGAATTTTAATCCCATTTGGTAGATGAGAGAATAGAGATTCGGAAAACATAATGATTTGCCTGGAATCATAAAGCTAGTTAGCAGTGTAACTAGCACTAGCGTTTTGGTGCTCTTGATTATTTTCTGACTTGCAAGTCACAAATTTCAATTAGATGAGTGTAAAGTAACAGAATGATGGGGGTTTTATTACATAGTAATAATATTTAGTGGTGTCAGAATATTTATACAGCATTTATATCTTCATCACATTTATCTATGCATTCTTAAAGACAGCATGTCAATTAAAACGTGCCATTCATATGTTAGGTTTAATTCTTTAAGTTTGAAACAAGGCTGCTGACTTTAAGTGGAAATTGTCCAATATTGTGCACTCACAGTATTGTGGTAGGAAGTCAGGGGTCTGCAGTGTGAGACTGTTGGTAGAGGAGCCATTTTTTTACATCAGTAATGAAAAGTATGCCGTATAAACTGGAATTTTTATGACTTTCTGCTGCAGAGCCTCCTGTCTTCCTTGTTTCAGTTAACTGTGGACATGAGAGAATAATGTGTCCTTTTAATCCACTCACAAAATGGTAGTTTGCTGGAGCTGCCACGATAAACAGAAACAAAACCAAACATCACACTGGGTGTCTTACATACCAGGGACTTATTTCCTCACAGCTCTGGAAGCTGGAAGAGGAATTTATTTTCTCGCAGTTCTGGGGGTTAGAAGTCTGAGATCAAGGTGTCAGCAGGTTTGGTTTCTCCTGAGGCCTCCCTCCCTGGCTTGCAGATGGCCGCCTTCTGGCTCCGTCCTCACTTGTCTCTCCTCTCTGAGCATGCATCCCTGGTGTCTTTGTGCATCCAACTTGCCTTTTCTTATGAGGACACTGGCATTTGTCCTTATTAGGACAAATTGGAGTAGGGCCCACACTAAAGGCTTCATTTCAACTTTGGGTTTTTTTTTTTTTTTGGGGGGGGGGTTGATTTTAGACAATGAAATTTACATTAAAATTTTTTTAAATTACAGTCGACATAAAATATTATATAGTTCACGTGTACAAATATATTGATTAGGCATTTATATAACATAGGAAGTGGTCACTCAGATAAATCTAGTACCAATCTGACACCATACGTAATTATTACAATATTATTGACTATGTTCTGAAAACACTAACTTAAAAAGACACACATTCCTATCTTCATTGCAGCATTATTTACAGTAGCAAAGATATGGAAGCAACTTAAGTGCCTATCAGTAGATGACTAGATAAAGAAGTGGTACGTACATATACAATGGAACATTACTCAGCCATAAAGAAAGAAATCCTACCCTCTGCAAGGAAAATGGACCTGCAGGGTATTATGCTGAGTGAAATAAATCAGACAGAGAAAGACAAATACCATATGATTCATTTATATGTGGAATCTGAAAAATGAAGTGAATGAACAGACAAACGAGAAACACACACACATACAGGGAACGTTCTGAGGGTTGCCAGTTACATTCAAACTTAGAACAGTAGAAAAAGAGTTTGAGTCAAAAAAAAAAAATTCTAATGGAGTTTAGGCAAGTTTGTCTCTTATATTCTGACTTTTAAAGGCAATTTTGCAAAGATAATATCCTTGTATGGCCATGTTTTTTCCCCCACCCTTTTGTGGAAAAATGTCCAGTGACTTCTAGGGAAATACTACCAAGTATTTGAATATCTATTTCATGTGGGGAGGTTAGAAAGTCACGTTGTGCCACTTGTGTGGTTCTGTTATGCAAAAGTCAACAAGATGCAAAAGTCCACAAATTCTGTTAGGTCGGAGATCTGAGTGTCAAAAAGACTATAGAGATAATTTTAAGAGATTTCCCCCTCAGCCAAATCACTCCTACAAAGTTAAGCCTGGTTTTTCAAATATAAATCAAATAGATGTTTTTCATAAAGCTACATATCTTTAGTGTAAAGGGAATTCCACAGACTTCTGAGTAGGCATTTCTCAAATTCAGCATCTATAGAATCTTGAAAATGTGAGCATTTTTTTTTTTTGGCTAATAGTAAAATATTAACGCTAATACATTGTCTTTAATTTTGTGCCTGTAAGTATTTTAGTGCTGATACCCTCATTGTAATTTGTTGTTAGTCAGTAAAATCTGAGTTCTTCCATAAATTACTTCTTGTTACAAGTAGTAGTTCTGTCCCCATCATAGGTGATATACTGTAATTTGTCATTTTGCACCCTATTGTTCTCACATCATTGACCATTTTACATCATAAGTTAATATAAATTTAAGTGGTTTGGGATCATTGGTACCTAATAAATTCCTATACCAGATAAAGCCCGGCATCTCCGAAGTTTGGAAAAACATAACCCAGCGTGATGTGTAATTAAAAAAGAAATCTGAAAATAATCATGTACACATCTTGTTATCTGCTTTAATGTAAAACATAGAATAGATGCCAACAATTATTTGTGGAGTGAACACAAAAATAAATGGCACAAAAGCTGTTAGCAAATGTGTATCTTAAGGAAGTAAATATCTTTCCTTTCACAAGAAGTCCACTATGTGCTTTGTAGTCAAATGAAAGAAAGTACCCTGGGCTTTAGATAATCACATGATAAAGTACATTTTTTAAACATGTATTATTCATAGCATTTATAAACATTAATTAGTGGGATGATACTAAATAGAAAGAGTTAGTTAGCCTCTCTGGTTTTTGGTAATGGTTTAAAATTGTGCTCTCGTACCCGTGGAATACACTCTTCTTTATAAAATGCTCATGGCTGTCTTATTTTATAACAGTTATAGGGAAAGTTGCTGCAAGTAATATACTGTTCTTTCTAACAAATGAAGAAAATATGTTACTGATGCACAAAAGAGGAATTCTGAAACTAGAGGGGTCTGCAAAGGTTTCCTATAGGAGGTGGCATTTGATTGGTGTCTTGGGGCGGCCTGAGAGAGCTCCCAGGAGAAATGCGTGTGCCTGTCCGCCCAAATGCAATATATTGGTATTGAAGGCAGAGGCCTCTCTCTATCATACAGTGTCCAGTCTGGGCTAGGTGGGAATAAGCATTAAATTAGTATTTAAGGATTGACTGTGGGTCTGCACGGACTGGGAGCCATTCGCTGTGTGACATCAGCATAGCCTAGCCATGGGCACTGCCCACCAGGGTACTCCTGCATGTCCTTCTGAGTGACCTCAGGTGGCATTTGCTGTGGGCCTTTCACCGTTGGTCTCTTGAATCTTGAGTGTTGTTATCGGTCCATTGGGAATAGCAGTACTTGTTCCAGAGTGATTTTGAGACTCAGAATAAACGGGAGAGTGTGAGCTGGACCGCATAGTGCCTGCCAGACAGTAGGGGTCAGTGTCAGAGCCGCCGTTACTGCTTCACGGTGGTATTCTGTGGGAAACCTGGGTTCATAAATTTACTCTTTCCCTGCCACAGGAAGCCGACACTTCCTACTCTTATGTCTCATTAATTTCTGTCATTTAACAATGTGTCACGAGAGCAGAGTGTTAGTTTGCACTGTATTGACTGACTCCTAAGGTTATTAAAGAGTATAATACTAATAGTATCAAATAACCACCAGAATATGTGGGGGAAACCTTCAGTTTTGCATAAAATAGGAAGTTACGTAATATGACAAAAGTTTGTTCAGAAATATTCTTGGAATATTATCTCATTTCTTTCTCTCTCTTGAGTTTGGGAGTTGAAAGCCTTTATGAACATTGAAATCCAGTTACTGAGTCCCTAGTTCTATCTCTCATTGTCCACAGGCAAGGTAGATGGTAGAGGAGTGTGTGTGCATGTGTGTGTGTGCATGCGTGTGTGTGTGCATGTGTGTGTGTGCGCATGTGTGTGTGCATGCGTGTGTGTGTGCATGTGTGTGTGTGTGCATGTGCATGTGTGTGTGTGCATGTGTGCATGCATGTGTGTGTGTGCATGCATATGTGTGTGTATATATGTGTGTAGAAGAGAGACACACACACACACAAGGAGATATAGGAGGGGCTGCTATAGGGTTACAACATTATAAAAGTAACCAAGAAATGCAACCTGAGGCTCAGTATACTGTAGTTTATTCCAAATCGAGCACTAGAGGTGCTCAGGAAGCCAGGCTGGACGACAGAGTGCTGTCAGCTTGTGAAGTTTTGCATGGAAGCCTTTCGTTCTAACCAGATAGTTCTTTCATTTTTCCAAACAAGTGTTTGACGACCCCTAGCATGCACAGCTCCCCCAGCACATGCCACCAACTACTGTGCTGGTAGAGGGACCAGGTCCTCCTTTGCCTTCAGTAGCTCTTTTGGTTGCAGTGAAGTTATTACTCTTCTGGCACCAGGAGTGTCCAAAGTCTGAAGAGTCGTAAGGGGGTGCCTGAGAGAAGACGCAGCCTGGTTCTCAGAGAGCTGACAACACCACGCGTTCTTCTCACTGGTACCAGGGCGCTCCCGAGGGAGATTAAGTTTCTAAAAAGGCAGCTCACCCGAGAGCAGACTATGTTCACGTTACAGAGAATCAGGAGATGCTCCAGGAACCATGTAAATGTGGAGCGCCATTTTGGTGAAAGGGAGGCAGACCTTGGGAGCCTGGACGGAAACTGGGTTGAGTTCAGTGAGGACGGTTGGGTGCAGGGTTGGGTATGAGTCCTCACGAGGGTACAGGACCCCAGCTGTGCCCACTGGTTTGAAAGGATGGAACTGGGTGTTGGTGGGTGATGAGTGCTCCCCAGCCCTTTGCAGGTTAAGGCTTCTGTGAGGAGCAGAGCAGTGACGTCCAGGCTGGAGAAGGCCTCTGTTTTTCTCAATTACAAGGTCAGAGTCTGAGTTCTCTGGATCCAGAAAGCTGAGCAAGCCGTTGTGAAGCAAGGGCCACACAGTGGCAGAGGTGACGGCCACCCGACGTTCCACAGGCCCTCTGGCAGACCGCATTGCTTTCCAGACGTCTGCGGAGTGCACGCCGCCTCAGATCTGCCACCCAAGACGTGTTCTCACTGAGCCACGACCCAGTGGTGGCCCTCAACTTGGGGTACCAGGTGACGGGAGGAAACGTGGCTGGTAATGACCTAGACTGTTCCAATATCTGTAAACATCTAGTTGATGATTTCAGGAAAGTTGTGCCTAGAGGACAGGAGAAAGGAAGCAGCTTTCGTTTTCATTTACAAAATACAAGAAAGTTGTGAGCAAAATGGCTAGATAACGTGCGTTAGATAACACCGTGAACTGCTCGTGATTTCCTGATGGGAGAAACCAGTAAGAAGATATCAGCTCCTGCGTTCACACCAGGAGTTAAAAGAAAATCATTGCCTACTTATTGGTTCGTTTTGTAAATTGAGATCAATGAAATTCTCTGAACAACAGTGTGAAATCAATCGTACAATAGCACACACTTCAGGGCCCATCTTGTAGACTGCAGCTGGCTGGACAGTCGCGCGCAGGGTGTGGGGCACTGGGGACCGTGCCCGGGCGCCGCGTCCCCGCATGGCGCCTGTGCGTGCATTTCTCACGCACCGCCCAGCGCTCTGTTCTTCCCTGTCCGCAGCTCCCCGTGTTCGACCTTAGGCAAACGATGCAGTCAAGCAAAGGGAACCCAAGTTGGTGTTGCTGAGGGGGCTCTTCTTTTTTCAGGGTTCCCCCGCCGTGCATTGACTCCAGTCGGGGGGGTGTGCGTGCCCGCAGTTGTGTGAATCCGTGGGCCCGTTGGAAGGCCCGGATCACCTCTGCAGGAGCACGGGCCCCAGCTCAGTTGCAGTGAAGCAGGGAGGAGCGTTACCTTGCTGTTCCTCTTGGCTTGGCATTTTAAGTTGGTGGCTTTGTTTGCGGCTCCCCCACACACCCCACCCCCGCCCCAGAATGCCTTAGTCCTGCTTCTCCTGGAACCCTCTCACCTACTTTTTAGAATTAACTCCTTTTTTTCTTTTTGTAAGAGTCTCCCTCGCCATCTGCTCCTTTTGCATGTAGCTGCTCATGGCCCTCCTGATGCCACCTCCCCCTGTTTTCGCTGGTTTTCCTCTCCCTTTCCCTCCCTGTCTCCTCCCATGTCACCCCCGTCCCCCAGCTGGGCCCCCTGAGCTGCTTTTCTCGACTAGGTGTCCTGTGAGTTCTGTCCCCTTCTTTTCTTCATGCCTCATTAGTCAGAGGACACGCGTGACACTTCATCTTCTCATGGAAATACATTAAGAATAATCCACGGCGGGCTGGACAGTGCAGCCATAAAAATGACTGGAAAGTCAAAAAGGCTGTTTAATCAGGCTGGCTCTCTTGGTCCTGTTGAGTTGATAGATCTCAAACTCTCAGAATCAAAAGAAAATCCTTGATTCCTGGTGTAGCAAAAGTGTAGCAATCAGATTTCCCGAACCAGACGTGGTCTAACCGATAATTGGGGGGTGGGGAGGAGGGATTAATTTATCTTTAAAAAAATTTAAAAAATATTTAATTCTGCACAGGTTTCAAATCCTTGGCTCTGTGGTCATAAGCATCCGTGCGGCGCCAGTTGAACATGGAGCATGTGTATATCTCAGTCAGTATGTCTGTGAATGTCCGTATCTTTATTCCTTTGGCTCAGCTTAATATCTGACTTCACGCCCCATGGTCAGTCTCAGGGGTCCCCTTCCTTCCCCCAAAGCTGGGGACGCTTTCAGGGTCTTCTGCAGTCTCTTGGCATTTGGAGGGTGGCTGTCCACATCCCTTTCCTCCCCTACGCCAAGGGATCACTACTGACATAACCCCCAGATCCGGTACTTCTCTCCATCGCGTCTGTGCCACACTTGGGGAACTGAAACCTTTGCCGGGCTGCACACACCAGGGTCCTTTCTTTTGCTGGGATCCATCCCCTTACTCAGGCTCTACCTTGGATGCCTCAGGCATCAGGGTCCCTTCCCCTAGATGCTGAGTATTTCTTTCTCCTTCTACCTTTAGCCCATCAATTTGGAAATCTGAGCTGGAGCAGAGAGGAATTAGGCACTCTTTGTTGCTCCTCAATATTATGTCTAAATGCTGAGTACCCCCAGTTCCCACAATGCCTCATTCCAGGAGGGTTCTCTAGCTCCTTCGGCTGTCTGACCAGTCACATTCTGTTGCCTGGGTAGTGTCTTATTTTATGGACAGAGTCTGGATTTATAATTTAATTGAGGGAAATTTAGATGAGAATTTAAATGAGGGAAGGACATAGGGTCACAAGCAGGGACAAGCAGGAGAGAAAACAATACCAGCATTGATGACAACCACATTGATCTTGACCGCCATGGCACAGGTACCAAGCGTTATAGGGGTTCAGAGGTGACAGCTAGACCCAAAAGTTTTAATGTGCAAAACCCACTTGCTTCCCCCAGAGAATGGGCCATACCATGACAGGAGGGGAAAAAAAAGAAAAGAAAGATCAGTACAATGAAGGAAAAAATGAGGGACTAAGACGGGGGTCGAACTCAAATCACAGAGTCTAAAATTATAGTAGATGCAGTGTGTTTAGCACTGTCACTCACATCTTAGAGATTGGACAAGCATTAGAGGAATAAGATGATGAGATTTATCCAGAGCTAGGAATCGGGGACGGAGATACAGAAGCCCCCTGAGGAGGTGACGAACTCCGAGCCCTGGAGACCGTGTCTTTAAAATGGGTTATCAAAAATCCTAACAAGAAAGATGCCAATGTTATAAATACTCTGGAAACAAGAAGGTACTAAGAGACTGGACTTTGTGTGGTAGCAAAGGAGTGACTACATTAATGTGACAAATGGGGGAGTCGGGGGAGGTCACCGGTTTGTGGTCAGCTAGGGCAGATTTTAAATGAAGAGTCTTGGGCGTCGTTCCGGAGACGACGAAGGAGTGAGTGCTCACTGTGCTGAACGCTGAGTAAATCAAGTCGAGGTGAAGGGCATTACCTTGGGGAAGTGGAAGTGAAGCCAGATTCGGAGATGAGTCATATCTGAGGATGTTGGCCTTGCCAAAAAAGAAAAAAAAGAAAAAAAGACGGATTATGATTGAAAAGAAAACGGAGCCAATGCTGAAGTCACCGAGGAAAGGAGACATGTGACATAGTAGGTGTAGTGGGTGTCAACTAGGTCTTGGGCAGACAGGTTCTTAAATAGTGAATTGATGTTCGTAAACGGTGGCTGTCTCTTCTCCATCCGTGATACACACGTGTATTGTAGAAAATTTGAAAACACACAAAAAATGGAATCATCTTTGTGCCCTCCCTCTGATGAACATTCCGGCACACCGCTGCCTCTTTTTTTATGAAGCATTCCTGTTTTGAGAATGACGTTTGGCATTCAGATGTACAACTTTGTCTTTTTTGTTTGTTTTTAATCATGAATCTCCTTCATCTCACGATCACCAACCCCACCATTGGTCTCATAATTGCGTTCATTGGACTCTTAGAGTTTTTCAGACATAATATCTGAGGAAAAAATGGGCAGTGGGGGTGAGGGGCAGTAAGGTCTCCCTCTGGTCTTGCCCATTTATTTATTTAACAAGTCAAATGATGCTGAACAGACATCACGCCGGCCCTGGAGGTATCGTGGAGAACATGACAGAAAAATCTCCTGGGAGGGATGTAACGTCAGGACCTAAACAGCCAGAGAATGTCTCACGTGCTTTGGGAATCATGATAAGGAACTGCACAAGGGGGTGTGACAGGGAGTGTCTTGGGATGATGGTGGCACCTTGTTGGTTTGTGAAGAAAGGCCACTAGAGGAGGGTGGGCGTGGCTGACAAGGGATTCCACCCAAGTACAAAGAAGGAGACGATGGATTTCCCTTAGGCCTGGGGTTGGGACCTGTGGTGTCAGAGGAACACAGATGTGTCTAGTGTAGGAAGCAATGAGAAGTAGTAAGCCAGTTATGAAGGGAAGTGGAATTCCATTGACCATTGTCACCAGGTTGACCAGATGTCCCGTTTTGAATGGGACAGAAAACAGTGGCATGGTCCTGTTTGGAAAGGCACATGTGATTAGCCCGGTCTCACTGGGCTAAATTCAAGGTGTCTGTAGGCTGACCCAACATGTCGTTTGAAGAGGACAGTGCTCTTGTTTTCCATCTCAGTTAAAACCAGACATCTGGTCAGCCTAATTACCGGACTTCATTCTGAGAAGGGTAGGGGCCTCTGCAGGGTGTTACTCTTGACCAAAGATCTCGGCCTCCTTAAATGGTGGATGAGTAAGTTTACGGTGTGCAGCACATAACTTGACTTACACGTGGTGTGAAATGATGGCCACGGTAACTTTACTTAACGTCCCCAGTTCTTTGCCTGCTAAAATTACCCAGCACTCCTGATTCTTCTTGTTCTGTTCTTAGCAGCATTTTTATAAATTATACAGCACCACCATCCTTAAACCCTGTTAGGCTTTTGGTTTAAAGCTATGCTATCCCCTAACGTAGGCCATCTTTCTCATCCATGATCTTGTCAAGAAACTCAGATAGTCTAGGGGAAATCCTAACTGTGGGTCAGGGACTGGACAGGACTTGGTGTTTTCCGTTCCACCCCAGGCTCACCGGTCAGAGTGGCCCTCTCCTACAACGTGAGTCTTCCAAGCAGACTCAGTTCCTCATCCTGGTCTCCCCCAGTCCCGACTGTCATAGAAACAGACACTGCTCAGTCCACGGAGTAGACCTTTTGTCACCGTGGAATCCAGGAGCAGACAGTAACCCCAGAACTAATAGCTACAAGAGGCTCCTCCCATCGGAGGCAGATATTCTGGGTGGGTTTAGGGGTTAGATGGTCACAGTCAGCTTCAAAGCATGGGGGCTGCAATGTGAAAGGAAATGGGACCCTCTGTGACAAGGAGATACCAAACTCTGGTGATAACCGTGATGATGCCTTCTGCCCCCCAGCCACTTGAGGTAGCAGGATTCCCAGATGTACGAGTCTGTCCCAGCAAATGCACACAACCAATCACCGGGCTGCCTTTGAAGGAATGACTTCCTCACGACTTCCAACCCAGGCAGCCAAATCCTTGTCTCAGCAAGCTGGAATGTAAGAAAGCAACCAGAACTGTCCCACTGCCGAGGTTCACTGGCCAGCACACATCGTAGCATCCAGTCTCAATTGCCGCTGGCCAAGACAACCTGCCTATGGCTGGGAGAGATGCTCATGCAAAATATCCCGAAGGAATTGGCCACATGGAATGCAGTTTCTGGCTGGCATGTTCTTTCAGAAAAGTGAGATGTATTCTCCTGTTCTGATTCTAATTGCACTGACCCACTCACTCATCAGGGAAGGGAAAGATTATTACTGGCTGGGGAATGTTTCACTCTCTTGATCATCTTTCAGATCTAGCTCATCTGTACCTAGACCATCTCATTCATGAAATTCTTCATTCAGTTATTCCAACACATATTCAAAACCTACAGTGTGCAGGCATAGTGCTAGGTAGTGAGGATGCAAAATGAATCTTTACTATTGCTTCCGTCACCCTGTTCACTCCTATGGATCAGATGGTCATGTAAACACATCATCATCACGACAGTGTTGTAAGCGCAGTGCTAAAGGTACATGCAGATACCTTGGGAGAAAAAGAGGGTGCTACCTTGTGCCAGGGGTCACAGCAGGCTGTGTTAGGGACATCTTAAGAAAGAAGCAGGCATTTGCACTGAGCCTGGACAGCTTGAAGGTCAAATAATAGTTGGTCAGGTGGACGGGAGAAGAAAGGAATTCAGCAAAATGAATTAAAGTGCAAAGTCATTGTTACAAGCTATGTATTTGCATTTCAAAAGCAACTCCTGTTGTCTTCCAATACACTTTAAAAATAAATGTCTCATTTATTTTTTAATAGAGCCATTGAACTAACTCTAAACTCAAACTGGTTTCCCTGGTCATAGACATTCAAGGAAACAGTCAAATTGTTAAAATGAAAAAGTTAAACCTAGAGTTTGACTGACACTTGTCTGTTAAAAATACTCATTGTATATTTAAGGGATGAAACAGCCTATATTTTATTGGTATTGATTTTGGTGGCTATTGATTCTTACTATAAGCTTTAGTTGAATGGTTCTAAGAATTAGAAATGGCGAGAAGTGAGATCTCCAGGATAAAAACGTATGATTGAAAATGAATTCTTATTTTCCTCACCCCCTAGATTGAGCAGTATTTACACCTCACCAGTTCCTGCTCACTGCTTGCACACGTGTGGGATGTACAAACAGCTCCCTGGCCACACTGTATACAGCGCAGCTACCCCCAGAATATGTGGACTCCCTGATTCTGACCGTCCTGGATTCTAGAACCATGTACATACAGTAAGTAGAAATACTGTCTCTGTCACACACTGGTTCATGCAAGAATCCCAGCGAGTTCAATCAAGGGAAGGGTTTGTGACAGAAAATTAATTGTATTGTGATGAAATGCGTAGGAGTGATTAGTTCAGTGGTTCTGGGGACCTTTGATTATCACTTGCCGACTTGATTTCCATTTCGTCTTCGTGCAATCAGGCTGAGCTACACATGTACACAGATTCTGTGCAAACTTTAGCGAGGGAAAGACTGTCCCCTTACATGACTGCCAGGAGTCTTTCCATCCATGAGGTGTTTTTGCATCACGATGTGGAATTAGCAGAGTAAGACACACAGTGTCTTTTTGAGTATAGGCCAGGACCTTCTTGTTTCCTCGCAGTTGAAGTCACAGAGGAACTCCCCCACATGGGCATGTTCAGAATATCCTGAATGTTAGTGATTGTCATCCATTTCCTAATAGAAGAGGTACAGGGTTGCAGTACTGCATTAAACCTGTCTTTACAAGTTACTACTTGTCTACATTCACATCTCTTGGTCTTAGTTTCCTCATCTGTAAAAGAAGAGCTTGGACTGCATTAATTATATTCATTCAGACCGAAAGACACAATTGATATGCCATTGATCTACTAAACTCTCCTGTTGGCTTTCCTATTTGCCCTAAGCTGTGCTCACATTATCTATCCCAAAAGATGTCCCACTACTCTTAAGTATTTCTTAACTTACCGATTTCAGTCTGTTTCTGTGACTCTTCCCACTCATTTTTGCTGACACATTGTCACCCTCGTCTGGAATACCCTCTACTTTATCATCTGCCCACTAAATCCAGTCTGTCTGTCAAGTATACAATCTTATGTGTCCCGATCAAGCTGGTCCAAGTCCGGGTCCATGGGCCACAGGCGGCCCAGGGACGGCTTTGAATGCAACCCAATACACATTCATAAGTTTGGTTAAAACATGATGAAAACTATGCACGGACCTTTCTTTTAGCCTGTCAGCTGTCGTTAGTGTGAGTGTATGGTATGTGTGGCCCAAAATAATTCTTCTTCTTCCAGTGTGGCCCAGGGAAGCCACAAGTTTGGACACCCCCGGTCTAGATCATGTCACCTCATGTGAGAAGTGCTACTTCACTATTTCAGCCCCTCTGATCTTCAACTCCTCTGTGTTCTATAGCTGCATATTAATGGTTAGATTACTGCTTTTTGCAAAACAATTACATTATTCCCTCCCGCTTCAAGTTCACATTAAGTGCTCAGATGTTTTTACTAATCTCAAACTTGGTTCTGTGGTGTCTGTTCAAAATCAAGTACTCATTCATTTTTGAATTATTAGCTAATTAAAATTGTAAATAACTAGAGAGCAGGCTCTATATTATATTTTCCTTATACGAATCAGAATAGGCATTTAATAAGTACTTTTTAAAAAAGTGAATCCCTTTTGAGCTTTCAGCCTGAGTGTGTGTGTGTGTACAGTGGCATAGATCCAAGTTCATTCGTCTTTTAAAATCCCGCGCATTTCAAGTTGGGCTTGAATGAATGAGGATAAGGATGCTGTATGTTTTTCATTCCTAGGTGGAAACCACCAAGAAACTAAATGGGATTCTGGAGCGCTGTGTATTACATGTTTCAGACCACACGCGTGGCTTTACGATTTGGGATGCCGTCTACAACAGCACGGGGCTTCTCCTGGATCACGTGCTGCAGAACCTTCCGCCGGGTACTAAACTCCTCCTGAAGCTGAGAGTAAGTTCACTTTCCCTGTACCCCTTTCTCTGTCCCCATCCCTTCCTTGCTGCTGCTGCTTTTGTTGTCCTGTCTTCTCACCCTCATAGAAAACAAAACAAACAAACAAAAATCCCCCAAACCTCCTGTATTGCTATTTATGCTGCCGACTCCGTTCACATCCTAAATGTGAATTCTGTTGCAATAATACCCACATTTATTTTATATTATGCAGAATGGTAGAATAACAATCTGAGTCAGTAGATTTTGCCCAAATCTAATTTAGGATTATCAGAGATTATTTCTTTTTTATTATTTGTAGAATGTCATAATTGTTGAGGGCTTTTTTCTAAAATGCTTGGATTAATAAGGTTATATCCCCCAGGGAGCTTGTATTCATTTGAAAAACAATGCACAGTATGAAAATTTCGGTCTTATATTCTTAAATGAAGGTTTAAATGACCCCCGGATAGTCTTGATTGTTATTATATTCTGGTTTACATTACACTTCTATCTCCAAAGAACAGTCCCCTAATAAAACCCTAGAATCAACATAGTTTAGAGGTTTCTTCAGACAGACAATAGCGTTCTTTAATGCAAAATAGCACTTTTACACAAAGGTCTTTTAAAAGACCTTGATATTACTGTGGAATTTATACTCAGTGCTTCCTTTTGTTTTTTGATGAAATATAATCTTTTTTAAGTTTAATAGCACATCTGAAAATAACTGAATATAAACATGAGATTGTCCCTATTAGCTTTAAACACACTCTTCATTTTATAGCAATACCTATATAAGGATATTTGCTTTGATAAATGCCATAGAAAATATTCTCCTCTTGATTATGAATAAATTTACATTTATGGAGACACTGTGGATGCATTCATTTTACTTAACATGCTCTTGAATGCTCCAAATATTACACCACAAGAAAATAAACTACATTCAACTATTGCTACCCGTCTGACCTGACTCCGTGAAACAAGGGCGAGCCACTGGTGTTAAGAATTCTGTTCAGCCCTGACCCCAGGTGCCTCGGTGTGTGGCACTCAGGTGGGTCTATGGACTGCAGCTTTGATGATTTAGTTTTATGACCCCACATGTACGAAGTGCATTACCTTGGTTTTCAAAAGGTAATGCAGAATTTCACACTGTTTGCAAAGCAGTGGTAATATCAGGGTCTAGAGAAGTCTCTCTTGCTTAGAAGCAACCAGAATTAAGCAGGAATTGTTGTACTCTCGTTTTTTTTTTTTTTTATCAGAAGGCAGCAAATGACATGAAACAACGATCTACTCTCAGGGTGATTTTTAGGCTCTGCTGAGCCATCAATGAAAATTCCCCTTAATCTGTGTTTTATAAATCTGGTAATGCGTTGAACTAAACACCACTAGATTGTGATTGCACTCACTTGAGTCTCAATTTAGATTTTGCCACTGCCTGTGTGACCTAAGGCAGATTCATGTAAGCACACTGAGTTCTGCGGTTTTTTTTCTAAACCTAAAATTGGGACTTTAAACTGAATAATTTTGAATGTCTCTTTGAGACCTAAAATTCCATAATAATGAAAAGGTGATGCCAAATAGTCTTCTGTGGAGTCCAACGAGATCTTTCAGCCACTGAATCACATGATGCAAGATGTCACAAATACGTGGGACTCCTTGCCCTCACCCTCGCTGGGGAAATACATGCGTACACATTATTTTCAATTTCACTGTATTTATTAGGGCAGAAAATGTGCTGATATAATTTTAGGAGGTACTCCACTAAAAGGCTTTTTTTCTTTTTTACTCTGTTAACCAGTAAATTAAATGAGCCAGAACATTTTAGGTTCATCTTGGTTAATTGAGAGATTATTGTCTATTTCACATATACCCACTTAATAACTGGCTTTTAAGGTCATCAGATTCATGGATCGAGGTCAGGTTCTCAGCCAAGGGGAGTGCCTTGATAGGTATAGTCTTAATATGCTGACAAAGTGTTAGAAAACAAAACATACAGATAACAAAGCCTTTAAGCAGATATTAGAATAGAGGAAAATACCTGGGAGTTGGAGCCACTGTGATTTACTTTAGTAGGTAAGCTACTTCCTGGGGCTTCATGTCATTTCTCTTGTGGACCAGGTTATAAACTCCTGTAAGGTAAAGACTGTGTCTTCCAAAATTCTTTCTACAGAGTCAAACACAGAGCCTGGTGGAAACTGGATGGTCAACAATCAATTCTTAAATGAATGAATGAATTAATGAATGAACGAACACTAAGTGTATTTCGTAAAGACTTCTAAAATGAATTACTTAATTTGCTTTAAAATGTCAGAGTTGATGACTCCATGGTTCTACCCATATGTTCTTTCTACTGGAAGATGTAACATAGCATGTTGCCACACTCAACATAGTGTGTAGCTCCTAATAAAGATAAGTCAGCAAATAAAGAAATTAGGAAGACAGACCAGTATCAAAATATGTATGGTTTGATGATTTTCACAATATAACTCCACGTTTCCCTCTTGAGGAGCATTAAGTGTTAAAAAGATTCTTGGAAATGATGAGCGTAATTTTTCAAAAGATCATTTATAGATAATGTGGGCGTGTTCTTTTTCTTTATACTTTAAAAAAGGCTGCAATCTTAACATCCTGAGACTCTACTTATCTGAAAACAAATAGTTGAAAAAGAGAATGCTAGTTCTGAATATTCCTAATAGTCATGATTTCAAAAATAATTGATATATAATGCTTCTATGCGTTATGCATTTCATTGTATCAAAATTGAATCTCCTATTTGGTCAGACATGACTCATCATTTTAGGGTAGTAGTATGACTTTACAACTTTTGTAATGACTATAATTGATAAAAGCTATAGGAGATGGGTGGAACCACCTTGTTTTAATGGCTCACAGGCTTTCAAGGACCTTGCCATTTCATAAATGCATCTTTAAACAGCCCTGTTGTTTTGTTGAGTTTTTTCCAAACTGGATTTTAACCAATGTTTAGCTGCATTAAATGCAGAGGCCTCTGGTGCTGACAGGTCAAACAAGATACAGATTGGTTTGATTTCATTTAGATGATATCAGTTGGATTAGACCAATAAGAGGCAACTTTAAGGACATTCATTTCCTTATTGAAGGAACTAATAGTGCACTGCTCACTTAGCACCTCTAACCACATCCAAAATGAGTGTGGGGAAAAAAAGTATCTTGCAAGTAATTCTGTTATTTCAGCATCCCCTTAATAAATTCTGTTTTGTTTACAAGAAAATTCTCTCATGAATTCCTTGGAATCTTGAGAGGTTCTTTGTATGGATCTTTGATACACAACACAAAGAACAATCCTTCCAAATGTCTTTATTTAGCCCAAGAGGCATCATAAAATTCTCAAAACAAAGTGCACTTTAATTCACATTTGGATTTAAAAATATATTTATATATATATATATGTGTGTGTGTGTGTGTGTAATATCTATAACTTTATATCTCATAGTACAGTATTTCTTTGGGCTCAGTTGCAGGGGAAAATTCTTAGGACATGAATGAGAAAAACAGTAGTGACAAATAGACTATCATAATTAAACCCCTTGCATTAAGAGTTTAACAATAAAATACTGCAATGTTTTTCTCCCCCTAAAAATCAAGGAAATACAAGTGGACAGATTTATCTCCCTCTGAGGACTGGGGAGATACTGTGGCCATTCTCCTTTGATAAGTCAGCTGTGCCCATGGCTTCTTTTCCCACCATGTTTTCTGGTGGACTTAGAGCATGTTGGAAATATTTTGTTTGAATTTTATGTCCAGATAGCTATTCTTAGGCTCTCAGTGACATGTCCTAGAGCTTTGAGTCAGAGTTTGGACACAAGCTCAATTGATTCCTCTTTATTTGCTAAAGATTCTGTTCTCAGGATGAGTGTGGTTTGTCTCTGACATATGTATGCACGTGCCACAGCTGAGAGTTAGAGGCAACCCCCAGAGGTTAATCAGGTCCCCAATCTTAATGCCGTTTCATGCCTGGGCCACAGTTTAGCTCATCTGAAACTTGCTGATGAGAAATTATCCTGAAGACCCAGGCTACTGTTGTGTTCTTATAATAAAAGTGAGATTGATTTCCACATCTGTTGACCATATATTGTTATTTATACTTATAATGAAGAATTTGCAACTCTGTGCATTAACATTGCAAATAATATACTTCAATATAAGAAAATACCTTTAAAAATCAGTCAGCTTTCTCCTGTCTGTAGAGAAAATAATATTGACTGCTTTAAGTAGCAAAAGGTCATTCCCTCATTATCAAACTAAAAAGCAGGGACAAGGGCCAAAGAAATAAAGATATGTTTTAATTGTTTCTGTAGTAATATCTACTTTCTATGGAAATGGACTGAATAATTGTCTGCTTTTCACATTGTCCTATGATTGTGCTTCATTTTCTTAACTGATTTTGGTAAAAGTTAGTGCTTCTGGGAACAGTTTTAAATTTTATTGTGTGAATTACATTTGTAAGCCAAAGAGATGCTGAACAAAGCTTAGGTGTAGTTTTTGAATATCTATGTTAAATAAGGATATAATTGCTAATACGGTATTTGCTAGTAAATACCGTATTAGCAATTATATCTTCATTTAAATACACCATGTACGTCTCAGTTTCTTGGAGAAATGCTTATCCAACAAGTTAGGTAGCAAAAACATTTTCCTGTTACATTTAAACATTTATTTTGAGATTACTTGCAGTTTATTATGAAGGTACACACAGAAGTGTCCAAATATCTTAGACTTCCATGTTTCCATTTTTGGCTTTAGTGATAGATACTTATTAGGAAACGGGGGTGGGATGGGGAGCGCGGTGTCCGTGATCATTTTGTTGGCCCTATTTTCCCTGACATGTGAGTAAATGATTTAACCCTTTAAGCCATTGAACAGTCACTTCGTTGTTGTTGATATAGGAGAATAATTGCTTTATTCTGTTTCACATTGCATTATACTTTGAACACGTTGGTTACGCTATAGTAAATAAAAGACAATTACATTTGTTGTTCCTCTTTTTTTCCCCTTAGAAATCACTTGTTTTATCCTGAAGTAGTCTTTAGTCTCTAGCACTCTTCTCATGTGAAGTGCGTGTGTGTGTATGTGTGTGTGTGTGTGTAATTCTGAGAACCTTAGTGCCAGGCTAATTCCATCAGGGAAGTTTACCTAGTCAATATATGCCTTATCTCCAGGCTCCAACTTAGGATGTATTTATATTTCATACATTTGTATATCCTGGGCTATTTTCTAATTATTGAAGACGGCTGTCTCATGTTCTAAAAAGCGAGCTAACTAAATGTGAGACTTCTGCATTGAAACATATTTATTTTGGGTCGTAAAGGGAGCTGTATTTCAAAGAACCTGGAGCTCTTTCTGAATTCTCTTTCTTTAAGTGCTTATCTAAATTTTGGGGACCCAGAGTCAAAGGCGCTTATAATTTTCTCCCTCTCTTTCCAGGCTTGCACGGCGGGTGGCTGTGCAGTGAGTGAGACCAGGGAGGCATTGACTGAAGTGAGCACCCCTGAAGGTGTGCCCGCCCCCCGAGCCTGCTCCCAGTCCCCCCAGTCCTTCAACAGCTCCTGGACTGAGCCCGAGCATCCGAACGGTAAGGGGACTCTCTTAGCCTCAAGTTAGAAAAGATGATTAGCAAAGGTAAATTAATAGTCTAAATGGCAGCTTATATGTAGTGCTTAATTTTTAATGACCATTTTCGCACATAAAATACCTGTGATAGCATCATTGTCTGTAGTTAGGAGATGGTAGGGGTTTTTTTTTTTTTTTTTTTCCGGCTAACACACAATTTTGGTGGCTCAAAAGTGCTCCCTCTTGATAGCTCTTGTGTACTGCAGTCTGATGTCTTGACACACTCCAGGAGTGGTGAACAGAGCCAGCAAGGGCTCCGAAGAATGCCGTCGTGAGAGCGACAGTGAACTTCTCGTGCATTTCTGGTTTTGACAGTTGTTAGTGCTTTTCTGGACAAGTAGGCAGGCAGGAAGTTCGTGCACATGTTTTATTTCAGAATGTTCTCGATTTAATAAGTTTGCCTGAAAAGAGACCACTGGGAACTCTTGTTACATCTAGTATATTATTTATAAATATTACAACATGCAATTTTTAAGCAATGCATGCATTAAATATATATATATATATATATATATACATTTATTTTGCTTCACTTGAAGAGGATTGTGTATATTTCTAAGTGATAGACACATCTTTGCATAGTTTAGAAAGTTAGGTTACCCGGTTAAAGTTTGCTAAAATAAAATCTTATTATAAATAAGTTTGGTAATAACCTGGGGTAGAAATTGCTTTATTCATTGATTGAAAATATCTGCATTTCACACAACACAGTGCATTGTTCCAAACTATAGAAGCTTGCGTAACATCAAATTTTGTTCCCCTTTCAGGCAAGTATCAAGACGACTTTTAATATCTTAGAAACTCTTTTAAGTAACTCATTACCGAAAATTGGAATGACCTCTTTTAGCATCGCTAAAAAGAATAAAAGAAAAAAATTACAATTTTATTAGTTTTTCTTATGTTTATCATGATATTAATTACTCCAGTCATCTCACTATAATTAAACTTTTGGCAAATACATTGAATATAATCGAAGCATGGAAGAGTGCTCTAATAATTAGCATGAGTGATTATTTCTGCTATTGAAGTTATTCCTGTACTATTACACATTTTCTAATAAGAATAAATGGATGTCCTTTTGATTACTTACATTAAAGTAAAAAATCTTGTCAGTCGTCATGCTCCACAAAGAAATCTAGACCATAGGTGGCAATGAAAATGCTAATGATTTATTCCAGTTGGGCTACTGTTGAATGTTACGACATGGTTTGCATAGTAAAATGCTCCCCCTTCATCCCAGTTGGTACTTGTAACTGGCATTATAATTGCACTGGGAATCCTAGGTTGACTAGAGAAATACCTTCCACACTTCAGAGAATCTTTGCATATTTGTGTACATTTACAAGCAGTTTTAAAACATATTCATTGAACAGTAAGAATTTAGGAGATTTGGTTTAACACTTGCATTGTATTCCAAAGTCTGCTGTTTAATCGCGTCAGAATTTTCAAAATGTTCCCTGTGGTGCTGTAATTAGACACTTAGAAAGTAATAGTTTCATTAATTATTTTTTTCTTGTCTTCGCTACTCCTCCCTCCACTTTCCCCACATTTGCCAGTGGTTGGTGCCTCGTGCCCGTTGTCCGGAGGGGCATAATCTGGTTATCAGGAGACATCCCGTCCCGCTGCGTGCTTGCAAAGCCCCCACGTTTCCCCCTTTGAAACCCGAAGAATAAACTCCGAATGCTTCGTTCTGGCCTTCAGGTCACTCCCGTGTCACAGGTGACCAACCTGCATTTACGCAGCCGTGTAATACACGCCCCTTTGTAGCCGCCCTGGCACACGACGATGGCTTTATGTAGGCCGGAAGGCATGGGGGTGGAGTGGCTGCGGAGTCATGCCCCACCTCGGGCGTGTGGGAACTCCGTCACCTTGGGAAGCCGGCCTACTCCCACGAACCCCGGCCTCCTAGTTTGCAGAATCAGAGCCCACAACGCGTACCGCCTCTGTCTTTACTTACACAAGTCTAAGTCCCTCCTCGGGGTTACACGTACGCCTCCTGTTTCATGAAGTTGCTCCTTTCTTTTCTGCGTTTAAAGCTTTCCTTCATCGCTGGGCCACGTGTCCTATCTCTGTGCCTTCCTAACGGCACAGACTTCCTTCCTCCTGGACTCAGATTTGTTTGGTCACATGGCCAACACGCCTGCCGGATGACAAGGACCACCAGTCATTGCCTTCCCTGTGCTCTCACGGGACCGTCGCGATGCACTTCCTGTCGCTACCCAGCCATGTTCCGTCTGATGGTTTCTCGTGAGAGTGGCACTAGAACCACGACGTGTGTACTGCAGAGCCCCGGCTCTGTGATGACACCAGCAGAGAGAACAGAAGTACGTATCTGATTTCCTGCCGGCACTAATAAAGGTACTAGTAATAGTGATAGTAATACTAGCTACCACTTGTAACTATGTACCAGGTCCTTGCAGCCTCATAACTAGACCATGAAATAGGTATTCTTATTTCCACATTCATGTGTGGGAACTCCAATTCGTAAATATTAAGCAACTTAATTAGAGCAAATAACTAGTTAAGGAGGGATGTAATACAAAGCAAGACGCGAACAACTCACAGATAATGATTTTATTCAGTGTACTCCTCTTCTGCCTCGGCTTTTTGTAGAAATGCTCGTAGCATAGGATTCCATCTAGTGTGAATAAAAAATGAAAGAAATGTTTTGCTTTGTCTTTTTCAGTCTTGTTCTCAGTGCCAGTGCTCCATTTCCTGAGATCTCTGTTCTGATTTTTCTCTGATTTTAAAGAAACAAGTGGGTTTAAAATAAAAGTTTTATTTTGAAATAACTTTACTTTTAAAAAGTCACAATGTGATTCAGTTTTCTTTTCCTCGAAATGCTCAGTTTTAATAGGAGAAATGTGTTACGGAACTCAGTGAATCACTTAGGAGAACTGCTTGACAGTTTTGAGCAAACCTCGTGTAAGTTTTATGAAACACCTCGAATCAGTTTGTCAGGTAGCATTTCCCAAGCACAGTCTTTTTTAGATTCTGCTGATTCCATTTTTAGGAGAGCATAACAGTAATAAGGCATTTTCCACAATGTGAAAGCTGTTCTCTCTTTTCCTTTTTAATTGAAGGATCATCTATGCACACAGGGACATATCTGCCACATTCAATCATCATCGGGACCTTGGGGGGAAGCCCTCGGTTGGTACTTATATTGCCATGGTGTACTGGAAAAAATAAACAAATATGTTCAGAGCAGCTATAGTCGCAAGGCATGTTATTTTTATGACACACTAAAGCAGTGCTGTTTAATTCTTACAGTAAACAGAATTCTACAGCAAACAGAGGTGCCTTGTGTAAAATTTACACTGTATTGTGCTTGCATTGAATTTCCTTGGTTATATATGACAACCTATTGAGCACCGTAGGAAATGCAATTTGACATAACATGATGAAGAGGCACAGAGATGTATACCCCAGTGGATGTGCTCTGTGGACAATTAGGATTCCGCTTCCCTGTGAAAATTAAACACCTTAAAAATTCCACCATTATGGGAAGAGAAAGGTGATAAACTTGAAACTGCTTACATTAGATAGCCAGTGGGAATTAAGTGTCCATTTAGTTGGTTAGCCATTAAAGAACCGAATTTGTAGAACTAGATTAAATAACCTGATCGCCCTTCCCGCACTGGGTAGAATGTTGTTTTAGTCTGTTATATCTCTCTGATTATTAGCACGAGAGAATACGTGAGCACAAATATATAATACAGTACCTACAATTAAATCCTCATGATTTTGTTGTTGTTGTTGGGTTTTTTTCTTTCACCCCTTGAACCACCCTTCACTCTGGCCCACTCAGCCCTGCATCCTGAGCAGACCTTTCTTCACAGTGTTAATGGGTCTCCTCGCTCAGAGAAGGGGGTCTCAGAACGTACACCCTTTGGGTTCCCTTCCTGCCAGGCTTTGGGCTCCCCTACCACAGGGTCCCGTCTAGTGGCCCTGTCCTATGCCTGCAGCTCTTTCTCCTGAGTCTGTGGTCTCCCACCCCCTGCAAACATAAGGAAGCTCACTGGCTCCTGGGTCACTGCTTAGCCTGGTCTCTGAGCTGTTCCCGCCTGGGGGTGCTTCTTTACCTCTCCTCCATCATCCCTCCTTGACATCGTTTCCCCCTTGGCCCCGCCCATGGCTGCGTCTCTGGGCCCTTCCCCCAACTGCCCTCCACTGTCCACGGGAGGTACCGGCAGCTTTCTGCTGAGACTGATCCCTAAATCCCGTTTATTCCCTGCTGAACACACAGAATTTGGGGGGCTAGACATAGAGATAAATGTGAAAGGCTTCCCCCTTCATTCTAAGAGTGTGAAAAGTAAATAAGAGAACACATAAAAATCCCATTTCGTTACACTTTGTTTTGGCACACTAGACATCTTAAAAGCAAGGAAGGAGAGCCATGGTAGAAAGTTCTAGAGGCAGATTGACTGATATGCATACATCTGTGATATGTAACTTCATAAATAAGCATTCACCTGGTATCTCATTGGAGGCTTTCTATTTAGTTTTATGGGTTCTATATTTGTTAGAATCAAATACTGATTTATGATATTTTTTCTCTTGATGAACTAGCTCTAAGTGCCAAGTTCAGTCAAAGGATCAATTTCTCAAGTAAGTTTTACTCCTTAACCCACCCAGAGTATGTTAGCATCAGCCTCACCCCACCTCCTATTTTTCCTTCCTTCCCATTTAATTTTCCTTTAATAATAAACTTGACACACACATAGTCCTAGTCAGTTCTCACTTCGACAGGAAGTTGTCCGAAGGCAGGGGCCAGGACCGTCTGGACAGCTCCCCAGCGTGCAGCACAATGCCTGGCGCCCCGTAAGCACTGCACGAATGTTTACTGATACCCCGTTTACTACCAAACACCAAATCCACTAAGATGAGTACCACAGATCTTTTTCAAAAATCATTTCATAGTATTTAGAAAGTACCTTTCACACTCTCTCTGGTCTGGATTGACGTAGGGCATGAATCGTAAACCGGTAGCACATCCGTGTGAGAACTGCTAAGTAATGACAGAGAGCGAACCAGTAAGGAATACGGACCTGTATACGATGAGAGAGGTGCAGTAGGTGGCATAGATCAGGGTGGGGGACAGGGGCTAAGGCGAGTTCCCATGAGGCTTTAACTTACCCTTGAAGAAAGCAACAACTCTACCTTCATCCCTTTTGTACGTATAGCATTTACCACCCTTGGTACTTTCACATCTGCTCAGTCATTTGCGTCTCACGTGACCTCCGTCAGGCCCCCAGGGCAGGGACTTATTGGTGAGGAAATACACACTGAGGAAATTTGAATTCGCTGACCCCCTTTGAAAGGGGGGTGGCCATGAGAGAAGGGTCCTGGTCTTGTTTCTGGGACATCGTCTCCTCCCCCATCATCTGTGAGAGCACCCAGAATATAGTAGGTGCTCAGTAACTAATTTGTTAAGTGGATGGGTGCTAATTTGCCTATAAATCTGTGAAATGGACACTTAAAAATAGTTGGCCATAAAATGAATGCTCTTAACAACAGGGAGTGGGCATCTTTTCATGTCGGTGCATACAACTCTGTTTCATACTCATGATATGCTTACATTGACCCCAGCTCCCGGACCCTGGGGCAGGGGACTTGACGAAGGCCTGGTGGAGCACTGCACGTGGCGTGACCACATACGTGTTTTGAAAAATGCCACTCTGTCTGTAGCATGAAGATGAATTGTGAGGGAGCATGAATAATGCATGGAAACACGTAGGTGGCTGTTACCCCCAGGAATGAGACACTGGCAGAATAGGGTGGCTACGGGTGTGGCGACGGGGGACATCAGTGTGCACGTGAAGCCTGCAGGACTCGGTGATGGAGGTGGTGTCCTTGGTGAGGTAGAGAGGAGTCTTGGAGGTGACTGAAGGAGTAACACCTGTCCTGCAGTTGGGTTCTGCAGTTGGTCTTTTAACCATTCCTACAAATCCTGTCAAGTATTGGTTATCTACTGAACGTGGGTGTCTGTGTCTCTGTCTCGGTCCGTCTGACTCTCTCTTCTCACCGGCACTGAAGGTAAACTTTAGTCTCATCTACCTTTCAATTCACATGCATCCTGGATACTAAAAAGTATGTTAGCTGTTGATTTCATTGTCACACATCTCACTTATGTTCATGTTCAGCTCATTTGCCTTGTATGCATCTTACTCTAAGCCTTTGTCTCAGTGTCTCCCTATTATTTATCAGTAGTTTCAGATGTCGTCATCTGGTCTCTCAGCATAGCTGGCTAGGAGCTGGCTGGCTGGAGTCAAGTAGACAAAACAGAGAGGTGACTTTTGAGAGACTGTCACTGAGGGAAAAATGGAGAGGAACTCAGAACGTAGACACGACAAGTGATGATGTTTAGCCACTGAGCGATGTTTGGCAGAAGAACTGGGGCAGTGTCCTGTGTTTCATCAGTCCCAGAGGGTGTTACTGAATTAGGGGACATGGTTTGGATGTCCGTAATGTGCAGTTTGAGTCATCACAGGGGGTTCAGTGACAGTCATGACCGTCTGGGGTGAGAAGACAGGTAAGTGTGTGGTGCTCACTAGGAAGATTTCCTTCAAAAATGGTTCTGACTTTTAAAGTTTGTACGTAGGGATGAGATTTAGTTATAATGAAAGTGAACTTCCATAAAATGTCTCATTTCCCAATATGTCAGATAAATGAGATATTATGCACATAATCCTAGCATAAAAGAAATTCTCTGTTCCCCAATTAGGTAGGAAGGGGAAATATTGATTTGGATACTTTCTATTTCAATGTTCAAAAGTAGGTCAAGAAGATAGCAATTCAGGCGTCTTACAATTTCTTTAAGACCATCTGCAACACGTTATTTGCACATAAGGTTCTGTGTGTGTGTGTGTGTGTGTGTGTGTGTGTATTCAGTGATAGCTTAGCAGAGTGCCTGGCAGATTATAATTTTTTGTCATTATTACTACTGTGATTTTATCCATTTTTCTTCTCTTAAATTTTCTGTGAAATAATTGGTTTTTCATTATGCATCTTTCATTTCTTAGTTTTAATTCATGTGTGCTTTTGTGTGTCAAGTATTAAGTGGCATTAAATCAAATGCTTTCTGTCAGTGTTCTTAGAGTTATCATAGATGATCACACTAGAATAAAGGGGATCGTGCTGGCAGCCACACTCTTTTGTGGAACCGCAGTCGTACGTAACGAAATGAAGACACTCACAATTTTGGAAATAAGGGAAGTGGACCTGCACTCAGAGTAATACACTGTATGGAGTTCTCTCTGCAAAATAGAAAATGGGTCACAGCAGTAGCTTTATTCAAGTATTAGCTCATTTAAATAAGAAAACTTTTATCCTAAAGGATATATTGATCCAGTGAATGCATACTCTTCAGCCTTGCGTTACGTTCCAGGACCGGCAGTGATCACTGCCTTCTTCCACCCAGTGTGGTACAAGTGAAGCTGTTCTCCCCTCCATCACTCGAGTCCTACCTGGTGGTGGTAACTCCCCTTTCAGATTAGACACCCACCCCCTGGATATTCTACCCCTTGAAAACTAAACTGTTAATTAACACCCACTGACTGACTTTCTGTAAATCCATAGGAAAAGGGAAACGTTAGTTGTTATATATAAATCTCTATTGTAATAAGCGAGAAATGACACATTGTCACATCTGCCATTCTAGTTTCTGTAATTGGTTTAAAGCCATAGTTGTCATTGATGGCTTCTTCCTTTAGCCCTCAGTCAGTAGCTCCTCCCTTTGGGATTCCTGACCTAGCATGAAACCCAGACCTTCGTTACTAAAGGGTCTGCATCCTTGTGGTCCCGGCTTGGGTTGCCATGGACTTCCAATACTTACGTGGTTACAACTTGGTCAGATAAAGTATTCAGACCCTGGAGAATGTCCTCGGTTGTCAGCATGCAGTGGAAAGCTAAGTTCTCCTCCCCCATAGGAACTTCTTTTTTGCCTGTTGATATAGTTGCATGAGGATTCCAAGTTGCCAAGTAGTAGTCTCACTTTTTATTTCACTGGTACCTTGATTGCCACCCCATGATAAAAACATGTTTCTTTGTGGGTAGAGAAAGTGAAACTATTTTGTGTAGGTTATTAAGTGCAATAGTGAAAGGAAGCACTCTTCCTTCTCTTGATGCCCATTGCCATGTTTCTCGCTATAGAAAAAGGATTTCTTAATCAAAAGCAACATTGAGGAGGGTATCCTGACAATGTGTGCAGTGTTCTGTAAGTTCGCCAGCGATGGTGGTGCCAGACCACCGTGAGCACGTTCTAGAAGTGAGCAGCTCCCTCCCAGGAGGTACACTTAGAAAGAGGCTCCTGTCAGGCGGCCTGGAAGGCAGCTGTCAGGGATTCCCTTGATGACCTTTGACTTTGTAGCGTCTTTTGTTTTAATGCTAAGCGAAATAAGCCAGACAGAAAAAACCAAGAACCCCATGACTCCACTCATGTGTGGACTATGAACCTGAAAGCAACAAAGAAACAAAAACTCATGGACACAGTCAAGAGAACACCGTAGTTACCTGGGGTTAAGGGGTTAGGGGGCATCCAATGTATGGTGATAGAAGGGTGGTGAGCCCACAGTGCAATACACGAACAGTGGATTGCAGAATCATACGCCTGGTATGCAATTTTTATTAACCAATGTCACCCCAATAAATTTAACAATAAAATAAACAATTACGGCTAAAAGAAAAAAAAAACTCATTCCTTCTCCAAATTATCTATCTCTGAGCTATTTTTTGATATTACCATTTTAGCAAGTTTCGTCTTGTATTTCAGGTATCTAGGTATCTGTTTTTCCTATAGCCTTGAATGTTTACTGTGTATTGCATGCTGACATTTTACTGTGCCACGTGTTCATTAATGTATCCATTCAGTCACTATTAAGTGCCTACTACGTTTAGGCATGGTGCTAAGTTCTAGTAATGCACAGGTGAAGAAGAGGCAGAATTGCCTTGGGAATTGGTCCATTGGGGATGCTGGGCAGTTCACAAGACATGATACAGTAATAATGTGGGCAGTGGATGAGAGCTGTGACCGAGAGGGACTGTGTAGTATGGGAGAGGCACCCGCTGTCTGTGCTCAGGGATGGCTGTGTAACAGCAACAGTTAAGATATTTTCTCAAGAACACACTAGCAGGCCACTGCGAAGTCAATTTTACACTGAAAGGGGTTCTAATTTAGCATGCAAGCAAAGTTTTATTTCTCACAGTATGCCGTGTACTCAGTTTGGAGATTCCATATTTCCAGTGAACATAGACCCCCACTTCACTTTAATGAGTGTTTTGATTGAGTAAACCAAATGATTATGTTCAATACATCCAATTTCTTATATCTCTACTAGTTGGTTTCATGAAAGTGCACATAATTTTCCATCTGAAATAATTTTTAGTGGATCATTAAAACCAGCAAATCATAGTTTCTCTAACCCATTCATGAGCGTCTCATAAATACATCTGTGCAATTTGCTCGGGAGTTCTATGTCCGCATGATTTAATGCTCTAGTGAGAACCTGGGTCTAGTTGCACGAGGGACCCAAATGTCCGGGTAACAGCCTGTCTGTTTTAGAGCCAGACCACTCAGGTTCAAACCCCGACTCCCAGCAGTGGCCAGCTGCGGGACCTTGTGTAAGTTACCTAAGCTGACTGTGCCTGAGTTTTCCCATCTACGAAATGGCGATAGCAGCACTGCCTCTGTCACATTAGTGCTGCGAGGAGAGGTTAAACAGGACATCGTACACTTTAGGCACTTAAAACAGGGCCTGCCACACCCTGAGCAATACAGAATGCATTAACGCATAAGGTCATCTTCCATCTAGAGCCCATGTACTACGGCCATCGTATTAGAAAGCAGTAAAAATTAGAAATGTGCTTCGTGTACTCATTTTGGAAAGGGAACACACACGGCGGCGGTTAATGTGAGGTCACAGAAAGCCCCACCCTGGGACTCTTGGGTTCTACATCTGTCTCCGTACCAGTTAGCTTAACAGTGTGATATTCAAGGGTGTAAAGCCAGCTTTCTCTTTTGGAAAAAGACGGTTTCGATGCAGGGAGATACCGGATACTGTGAGTCCATGAAGTTAGAAGTCATGTCAAGCCCTTGCTTTCTTTAAGTCATTTGTTCTTCCCAGGTGTCATCACAAGCTACAGGCTGTGTCTGGACGACGTGTTAATTCACAACTCCTCGGAACTCGGCTGCCTCTCGCAGGGGTTCGCTCCTTGGAGCCTGCACTCCTTCCGACTCCAGGCGTGCACGGCCAGGGGCTGTGCCCTGGGCCCATCGGTGAGTGTGCGCGTGCGCAGTCTGGGCGTCGGGTCAATGTCCCGTGACAGGGAACGCCAGGAAGACGTGGCAGGGGGCAAGATTTTCTTCTTACAAAAGTTCACTTACGAGATACTGTGACCTTCTCGTCACTATAAATTTTAAGACTGCATGTGGGTCTAGTGAAGAAAAGAGTCTGTTTTACTAAAATTTTGAAAGGTAAGATGACCAGTGTAGCAGGCAATCATACAACTTTGTCTAACTTAGTAACAACATCTTTAAAGGGGATTTCTTTTTCCTGACAATGAGCTCTACAACTAAGTGAGTTTATGATTAAAAAGGGAAAATAATTGAAAGTCCATACCTGCCAAAATATGGCAACACAGCTCCCCAATAAGCGTGCTAATCAATCAAAAGGTGGCATTCACCTCATCTATTAGAATAAAATATTTTAATTTCATTAGTGTGGTATAGCTTCAGGAGAACAGCATTTAAAATTATATTGATATCAGCTTACAATATCCACATTTCAGAAATCTATAGCATATATCTGTATTTTGTTAGTAGTTATTAATAAAAGATTGACAAAATTATGCTTTTTATCACTTGTATAATTTTTAAAATTCACATACTAGTACATCATTGTCATAAACTAGCATGACATTCTTTAGTTTCAAAACATTGCATTTTACATTCTTCCTGATTAATTAGATTTAGCCTCTTTTAAGGGAAATACTCATTAGTTTTAGATTCTTTTTGGCAATCTTGGCTAATGCTCTGTCATTTTAATGTACTCTGTCTTCATTGAAGACTATATTGTATAAATGTTACCTTGAAAAAGCAGCTCTACTGTTTAATTTTTGCTTTTTTATTTTTGATCACACCTCCCACTTCCTTTCAGATGTTGGTTGCTTTCCAAGCTGCTAACATCAGCCATTGGTAGAGCTGAGTCGTTATTGCCATTAAGTATTTTTATAGCCCAGCCCCTTTGATGGTTACTTACTCTTAAAAGCAGGAATGGCAATAGGCCAGTTTTTCTTCTCCATTCAAAAAAAAAAAAAAATAGAACACGTCACAAGAGCTTGAAACTTACATTTTTTTCAAAAATGGGCATTGCAAATTGTGGTTCTGGCTACTAGATTGGCTTCCACCCCATCTCCTGATATTCTGGAAACTTTAAGCGAGGGGGACACAGCGATCGATCTGTGTCCTGTGCAGATAGTAAGCGATGTTAACCTTAAGAAATCGAATGCCACAGCGCCCTGATTGGAAGCAGGAAAACGGAATTGGATTGTAAAACCTGCTCTTCTGCAGCCTTTTGCGTCTTGGGCTCCGTCCTGACGTGAAGCTGAGTTATTCCCTCCCCTTGGCCCTTCTCTTTATCCTGTGCTCAGTATGCAAACGCTTTTCCCAAGTCAATGATCCATCTCTAATCACGGGAATTGAACAACAGTGTCTTTATTTAGAACAAGTCAACTCTATGCTGCCAGGAAGTTAAAATCCATGGTCTCCATTTGATTTCTAAAACATGTTTGTACCAATTACAGTACATATTATGCCCTTAAGAGATTACATATTGAGTATTCCAAATAGTCCTAGATATCTATCACAATCATGAAGGATATTACAGATTCAGGTCTTTTCTGTTGATGATTTTTTTAATGTGTCCTTATTGATTTAAGTAATCTGTGAATCAATCTTAAGAGCCAGACTTCCCTATCGTTTAATTACAATATATTCAACAAAATTCAGCCAAATGAAGCACTTGCTCGTACACATTACTTAAGGGCATTCTTTACCTAAAGCTCGGTATTATAACTACCATTTCATTGAAATAAAAGTTTCATAATTTCTACTTTTAAACCTTTTGCTGGCAAAAATTGAAGAATATATTAATATTTTGAAAGACTCAAAATTTTTGTTCACCTAGCAATATTTCTTAATGATAACTCTTGGTTTTTAGAAAACCTGTCTGTTTATTTTACATCTTTTACATTTTTAATATCATTATTTTCACTCATACAGGGAAATACTGTTCAGTGTTTTCAATGACAGATATGCTCTAAAGTCTTGAATATGGTGTGGTTCACCCACAAATTCAGCCAACTGCTCAAATAATAAAAGGGAGAAATAGTAAAACAGGACAAATTTGATAAAATTTTTAAAAATAAAAATGCATTCATAAATTTTATACTTTTAGCATTTTAATGTCTTATTAGTTCCATACCTTTTTCTTTAGCCTTACCAAGTTCATTACCTGTCATTTGTGGCTCAGGGTGAGTTGCTCTGTACCCATCTGAAAGAAAAGGTTTAGTGGTAGTTTGTTCAGTTTTTGTCTATTTATACAATGTATTGGGCTTTTAAAGGAACTCTAAAGCAAAAAGCAATTTACAATGCCTTTGATCCTAATTTTAAGGGATACACATTGCCAAATTAAATGCAGTCATTGGGGTTTTGTAAAGAAAAGTTTGAAATCATGAAAGGAAAATAACAAAAAATGCAACAAAGGACTTTTTAATGCTTTCCATTATAATGTTGAATTATGCTAGAAAGAAAACCTTCACATTTTGTCATTTTATTAAAAAATGCAATAAATTTGTCCTTAGGAAGATCACTTTGCTTTTGTTCGTTGGCTTGTTTCCACTCAGCCAGCGTTAGATAACACTGGTAGAGTCTAAGGTGGGGAATTTTATGACCGTGGACTCAGTTCCCTAGGGACCCTCTTACGATGACGTCTGAAACCATGGGTCACTACTGTGTCATATGGTTAAAAAGCTGGCTTGGTTTCTTGGTGATGACACGCTTATAGAGATAAACACACCCAGACACACATGTACAAGGTCAGACAGTTAATTTCACGAACTCATCTAGAAAAAGTGTTTCATACCGCCCTGCTGAATCTCACTTCAGTCACCTTGGAAGGACTCCCCTTGGGGAGCTATGAACCAACGCCAGTGCCTAGTCCACCTTTCAGAGCAATTGTGCAACTCTTTCTGGAATGGCCATCAGAGCTGTTGCCTTACTGAGTTGTGTGTACAGTGTTGCCAACGTAAGTACATGGAGGCAAGTTCGTGAACTTGTCACATTTTGAGGACAATGACAGCTCTGATGGCCATTCCAGAAAAAAGTTCCAGAACTGCTCTAAAGGGTAGACCAGGTGTTGGTGTCAGTGCACAGCTTCCCAAGGGGAGGACTTCGAAGGTGACTGCAGTGATACTCAGCAGTGACATGCAGCACTTTTTCTAGGATGCGTTCACAAAATTAATTGTCCCAACCTCATACAGATACATTCATTTTACAAAGAAACCTGAATTTTAATTGCCATGTAAGTTATGGTTGAGCAAACCTTACACAGAAATTTTACCCTGTTGTTCCCTGCTCTCACTCCCGGTGCCTCCTGGGAAAACATTCATTCGAAGCCTCAGCTTCCCCAGCTGTCACCGAAGGCACATGATACCGCTTCACAGGGTGGCTATGAACATTTAAATCAAGTGCCATCTATACAGGGGTTTCTGGTATGTGGTAAGAGTTTTATTGAGAATGAAAATTTATCGAGAATGGAAATGTTTATATGTTTTTATTGCACATAGTTCTCAAAAAAAAAAACTTTTATTTTTCTTGTGTCAAGGGAGGTTTCCAGGTAAAAGCCAGGCCTGT
>PVJL010002682.1:72500-101665 GCA_004026885.1 Lyroderma lyra
TGTATTAATTAAATCTATTGTTGTAGCAGGAATCTAGGCCCAGCAGAGAGAAAGACTCACCCAAACACCAAAGATAGAAGAGGAAGGGGGTTCTTTATTTGGCAGGTGGAGCTGGGGCAGACAAAAGTCTAAAATGGCCAAGCTCCCCCACTCACGCTGGTCCTGTCCTTTTATAGGACTTAACAGGCTTAAAGGAGCAACCGTGTCACCTTTCGATTGGTGGAGGGAGCCATCGTGTCGTCTTTTGATTGGTGGTCCTAATGCATGGGCGGGTATTCTCCACTGGTTGTTACAGGAAAATGAGTCAGCAGACTTTCAGCTGAATCAGCACTAGTTCCAGGAGGTAAAGGTAGGGTCATTACCGGGAGTGTCCTTGGACCTGGGCAGGACGTTTCTGGCGTGCTCTGGCGTCCTAGATGTGGGTGGGTAACTTTGTGGCGGGGCCTCCTCTCTCATGTGAGTAGCATTTTTTCCCTATAGTCATTGTTTTTACATATTCAATCCATTTGGAATTTATACAGATAAAACATGTTCTGTATGGTTCAAACATTTTATTTTCCCAGAAAACATCACGCTATTTCATAACCATTTATTAAATAATCTGTATTTTTCCTAAATGGTTTGAGTTGCCATCTTTATTAAGTCCTGAACTTGAACATTCACTAATAGTTCTGAACAGATCTGTACCTTTATTTACATTATCACAGTATTTTAATTATTAAAAATCTAAAATATATTTTAATACCTGGTAATAATCAGTCACCCTGATTATTTTTATTCTATAGAAATTTACTGTGGTAAATTTGTTTTGTTTTGTTTTGTTTTGTTTTGTTTTGTTTTCAAAAAATACTGTTAACATGCCACTTTCCCCAGAAGTCCTGATGCTGTTTTTATAAGGATGGGATTAAATTCAGAGGTTAACTTAGTGAGAATTAATATCCCTATGATATTGGGCTTCTCCGGTCAATAATATGATTATATTTCCTATTTGTTGTCTTCTGTCACAAGAGCTTAAAGTTTTCTTCATATAGATCTTATACATTTTTGTTGAATTTATTCATTGATATTTTAAATTATATATTTCATATAATTGCAAATTATAATATATAAAATATATATAAATATCAACAAAGTAATTTAAAAGAGCAACTTTTAAAAATAATACATAGAGTTTGTTCTCAAATGCCTCTCTTTAGACAGCCATAATTTCAAATATTTGTTTATTGGATGATATAAGTGATATCTATTAAGTAACCCCAATGAGCGTCTGCAGCTATTTTGCTGCTAGAATTGGTAGTCATTTTCTCTGTAGCACAGTAATTTCTCCAGGTGAAAAATGATAACCTGGTTAATTAGACTGTCAACTAGTTTTTCACAAACCAAATCTGAGGTATATAAAATGACACCAAAGGTGGGACTCTCAAGTCTCTCTGCCCCTGAAGAATTTGCAAAAAATAGAAAAGGTAGAGCAGACACACATAGCCAAGTCATTCTCAAGTGTGAGAGGCAAGAGAGGAAGCAGGTGTTGGTGTGACAAGTGAGCTGATTGGGGGATGATTTTGTACACGGTGGGCCTTACCCTTTGCTTCCATGCTGGGTGAGAATAACTTGAGTACTAAAACATAGACAGTGACCGAGCGAGCATAGGCACATGTCCACGGTGGACATGAACAGATCGCCCAACCCACACTGGCATGTATTAGAACATAATTTCTGCTGTTCCTCACTGCCTTCCATCAAAGTGAGGATTAGCCGTAGTTCTGAGAGATTCCCCCTGGTTTGAAACATCCATGTCATTGTAAGGAGCTTTTGCAAATTAGTCTTTTTCTAGGGTCTGCAAGTGCCATTTCCTGACCTAGAGTGAGCGCTGTGCTCAGGGCTCCCAGGCCTCCATCATTCACCTTGCCCAGGTGAACAGGCAACTCCCAGGGGCCACTTTGACACCATTATTTTTTCTCTCCATGTGTATGGATTAACTAACAATTTCATTTGTAAGTAACAAGTATACAAACACGTTACCTATGAAACATATTGAGTATGATTTTTTAAAATAAAAGAAGCATGTAATGTAGGAATAAATTTAGGAATAAAAACTAACGTAACTGGTAGCATAGTAGTAAACATATGCTTACGTGAAGCTGCTTTTTAAAATGATAGATTTTTTTTTTTTTTGGCGGGGGTGGCGGGGGCGGGGGGTAGTTCTCTGGCTGGGAATCAAACCCAGGCCGATAGATTTTTTTTTTTTATCTAACTGGTAGACAAAAATAATGTGTGATGCGAATTTATGGTTTTATAATTAGTTGATAAGGTTTCAGGAATATTTTCCATTACAGATATTATTACACCATCTAATTTTTAAGAAGTGTTAAACTAGATTCTTTAGATTGTATACACTGATTCTGCTCTTACTAGACAATACCACATCCTGCTTTTCTTGAGCAGTTAAGGTGGAGTCCTCCACAGTTTAATTCTTCATTATCCTTCCTCCTGAAGGAATTGGGAAGTGATCTTCCTTGCTTGGTAACCTGACAGATTGTTTTGTGTCTGAGCTTCCAAGGCGAAGCCATCAGGGTGTGCTAATTGCTGGGTCCTGTGTGCGCCGTTAACTGCCACCTCCACTGGATCGTGGAATTGCAGCTTCGTGTCCATCTTTAAATGCCTCTTCCTCCTGATCCCCTATTCTGTGCTGTAGCACAGAGTAAAGACATTTATTTTAGAAGGAACAAATGTAGATTACTGGGGGGGTTGGGGGGGTAATGAAAATGATCCTTCAGCATTAGCCAACAAGTATTTTATTTAAAAAGAAAGGCGACTTGATAAATTCATATTGGTCAAATTGAATCATTTTCTTGGTCCCTGAACACTCTGCTTTCTGAATATATAGAGGTATGAGAAATAGGTTTTAGGGGGTTCTTTTTTCCTTCCCAGTGGGGATACCTTCACCAAGGAGTAAGTGTTTTAAAAGGAGGAGTGGAGGGAAAGGCTAAGGAAGGGAGAAGGGAGGAAAAGAGGGAAGGAAGGAGCAATGGAAAAAAGAGAGCACAAGTTAGGAAATTAGCATTAATCAGATGCTTTCTTTGCTTGTAAGAACAGATGGCTCCTTAAAAAACCTTGATTAGTTTTGAAGATTGCTTTTAAAAATGGAAATGGAAATTTGGAAAGAACACACCCACCCACACTCATACACAAACACACACAATAGTTACCTCTGGGTGGTTGCGTAAAGAACGGTGTAAAAGAAAAACTCATGGACACAGTCAATAGTTTCCGGTAGTTTAGTGGTTACCTGGCGGCCAGGGGGGGAAGGGGTGGGACAGGAGGAAGTGGGGGAGCCAGATACGAGGTGATGGAAAGAGAGGTGACTCCGGGTGCTGAGCACACAACAACACACAGACGCCCTGTAGGACTGTGCACCTGGAGCCTATGGAATTCTTGTTAACCACTGTCACCCCAGTAAGTCTAACAGATAATACATAAATATCAAATATTAAATAATGGTTTATCTTCTAACCATTTTTTACGTACTCAGTTTTAAAAATTTTTTTATAATGAATGCACATTATTTTTGCAATAAATCTAAAAAAAACAAAAACAAAAAACCCAAAAGCTGGCGAACGCAGACAGTCCCACAGTGCAGTACTCGGGCGGAACGATGGGAAGCGGAAGGGCCACGGGCCGCTTCCCGGAAGGGCCGCTTTCCCAGGGAAACTCCGCCGGCGGCCTGCGTGATGTTTCGTTTCCCTTCTCGTGTTCCGCCTGCGTGTCCTTCTCCGGTGGTTGCCCATGATAACCAGCACGTGGACACCCTGAGGACAAGCCTGGTGCTGAGCCGAGTGGAAGGAGGTGTCAGGAACGGGCTGAGGAGCAGAAGATGTCCAGGGCTGCAGAGGTGGAATCCGGGAAGTGTCCTGGGCAGCGGTGACACCTGGAAGGGGCTGCGCCATTTAAAGGCGGAATAGGACGGTTCGCGGGAGAAAAGGTTCAGGAATGTAATCAACGCTGTTGCCTTCCCTGTTCCCTGTCACTGGAGTCACTGTCTCGGTCCAGTGTCAGTCTCAGGTGTGTGCTCCTTGGCACCCACCCGGATTCTCCCGTCTAGAAAGAGAAGAAAAGAAGAGGGAACTGCAGCTGCACACGCGAGGACAACACTGCTGGGTTTCAACGAGATGACTGCATATTATTAACTTAAAATACCAGCACCCAGAATAGGCTTACCTTCTCCACGAGCTGCGGGCCACCAGAAATAGTGCTTGAGGTTGTCACTGTGTCTGAGCACTGTGCAAACAAAGAAACCTCTCCAAAACCACACACAAAAAAATCAGTCTGTCTTTCAACGTTACCTAGAGAAATTCAGAGACCTTTGCACACAATTTCATTCTCTGGATGATTTTTCCCCCAGAATAAACTATGTTTTATTATTATTTTTTTAAATGGGGGAACAAAGACAAGAGGCATTTGTCTTCTTGGGAAGGTGAAGAAAATAATTATACATGGGAACACCTTGGACTTGCCAGGCATCTGCAGGAAGGCTAAGGCTGCTAGGAAAGGGACAGCTTTGTTTTACAGTCCCTGATGTCTGCTGTTTAGTGTGATGTGACATGTGCACTGTCAGAGCGGCACTTGGAAGCCATACCAGGTATGTGACATGCTGCCCTCTGGGGACAGCCACCAGGGGAGGCTGGGAGGGTCGTCCCAGTGAGCAGTACAGCTTCGTAACTGGGAATCCTGTTGGAGAACTTTGTAGTCACTTGTCAGTCCGCGGAAAGACGAAAGGGGCAGCCTATTTTCTGGCCATCTGCATCCATCCTCCCATAATGAGTGACAGGGCCAGGCGGCAGGAGTGAGCTGGCCTGTGGGCACAGGAAGTGGATTGTGTGGGTGGAAGAGAAACGCTTTGGAGAAAAGGGAGCGTAGTGTCTGCCTGCAGCCGCTCGAGTAGAGAAACGCAGAGTGCGGTGGGTCCTCTTCTTCTGAGCACCACGTGTCCTGATCCTCCAATTTTTTACAAGAAGTGTCAAAGGGAAAAGTGTAACTCTGGCTTCATTTTATTAAATAAAAGCCCAGTTTGTGAAAATTGGAACTCAGTGAAAGTCTAGAGCAGGTAGCAGTATGCCATGCACAAATACTCAGCAAACACAGTCATGTTAAAGGCGTTCTGTGTTTCTTTTTCACATTATACATTTATGGACTGTACAATTTCTTTCAGAGACATGAAAGAAATTAAATGTCATGTGAAGGAATTCTTTTGGTTTTAAACAACAACCCTGGACCTCTCTTGTAACCATTTCTGATGTTGTAAACTCAGCACAAGAGATACTAGGATTGATGACTGGGAGAAGGTTATGTTCAAAGTGAGTATTGGTATGAGAAGCAGTGGCAATGTAGGGGAAAATAGGAAAATAATTTTCTCCCTACTTTTTGGGAAAACAGATTTCTCTTCTGCTAAAAAGAAATTACAGTTAATTTACTTTCGTATAAAGTTCTAACACATTTCCAGAAGTAGAAATGCACACAGATATAAACACTCAGGAAACAGAAATCATCGTACTTGGGATTAAAAACCATCGCTGTCTTGTTGGTGAAGCTGTGAATGAGCAATAAGGAGATACATGTCATTGCAAATGTTTGGCTATAGAATATATACCCACTGAATGTATTGACACTTGTGATTGTATATCACGTCATGGCCAATAAAGCTATAGAGATGTGTAATTAGGACATATTCTCCCACAAGAATGGAGTCAGGCATTAATTTATCAAAGTTACTTAAGAACTCATCTGTTCTCAACACTCACTCAGTGGCTTATTGAGTTTGTGTCTCATATCTAATTGGCCATTTTCTTGACATAACGAACAAGTACAACTCGGTGCTGTTGGGCCTGTTGAGGCAGCAGAACGGCGATGAAATGGAACCCCAGTCCTGGGCTGCGGAGTGAGGCAGGGAGTGTGACGCGCAGGCCCCGCGAGGGCCCTGGGTTTCCGCGCTCTGGTGGCTTCAGTTTGCGTTTCGGTGCCGTGGCGCGTGTTGTAGAGAAATCTCTCTCTCCTGTCACGTGGGGAACATCATCATCACGTCACCTCCACGTGCCTTACCTGTGTGGCTTTGAAAGACTTTACATGTGTACTTTTTAAAAATCAAACTCCCCTTTTCAAATGAGAAATGTTTAAAGCATTTTTAAAAATGTCCCAAACATGCTCAATCTCACACCGTGGCTGAATTGGGGTTTCTGTTTTTAATTAAATTTATGAGGGTGACATTTGTTAGTAAAATTACATAGGTTTCATGTGTACATTTGTGTAATACATCTTCTGAGTGTTGCATTGTGTGCCCACCATCCAGTCAGTTCTCCTTCTGTCACCGTATATTTGACCCCCTTTACCGCCCTCTGCCCCCCTTACTCTCTGGGAACCACTGTACGGTAGTCTGTGTCTGTGAGTGTTTATATGTTTGTCTTGTTTGTTTGTTGCTTTCAGTTTTACATCCCACACGTGAATAAAATACGATTCTCGGCTTTTCCTGTCTGACTTATTTCACGTGGCTAATCTCCGCCTCCATCGCTGATGTCACAAATGGCAGTGTTTCATCTTTTCTTCTGGCCGAGTCACACTCCATTGTGTACATGCACCCCAGCTGCTCTATCCAGTCATCTGTTGGAGGCACTTGGGTCGTTTCCATGCATTGGCCACCTGAGTAATGCTGCAATGAACATTGGGGTACATATATTTTTACGGATAAATGTTTTCAGGTCTTGGGGGTAGATACCCAGAAGAGGGATTGCTGGGTCAAATGGTAATTCTGTTCTTGATTCTTTGAGGAACCTCCATACTGTTTTCCATAGTGGCTGCACCATTTGCACTCCCACCAGCAGGGTGTGAGAGCGTTCCTACTCCCCCGCAGCCTCTCTAGCACTTGTTGTTATTAATACTAGTCTCATTGATAATAGGTATTCTAAGAGGTGTTAGGTGGTATCTCCTTGTGTCTTGATTTGCATTTTCCTAATAGCTGGTTGAGCATTTTAATACATCTGTTGGACATTTATATGTCTTCTTGAGAGAAGTGTCTGTTCAAATTCTCTGCCTATTTTTTTAATTGGGTGTTTGTTTTTGCTTTTTGTTTTGTTTTTAATTTTATTGGGGTGACATTGGTTAGTAAAAACGACATAGGCCCCAGGTGTACAATTCTAAAGTGCGTTGTCTGTGTGTTGTGTTAGGTGCTCACCACCCACAGTCAGTTCTACTTCCATCACCGTGTATTTGACTCCCCTCACTTCTCTCCCCACTCCTCCTCCCTTGCCCTCAGGTAACCACTAAACTGTTGACTGTGTCCATGCATTTTTGTTTCTTTGTTGCTTTCAGTTTTATATTCCACATATGAGTGAAGTCATACAGTTTTGGTTTTTTCTGTCTGGCTTATTTCGCATAGTGTGTGACCTCACGGTCCATCCGTTTTCTCACAAATGACCGTATTTCATCTTCTCTTATGACTGAGCCATACTCCATTGTGTACATGACCCACAGCTTCTTCAGCCAGTCATCTATTGAAGGGCACTTTGGTTGTTTCTCAGGGTTGTTCATTTTTATGTTGTATGAGTTCTTTATATATTTTGAATATTTGCCCCTTATCACAGGTGTTGTTTGCAAATATTTTCTTTCATTCTGTTGGCTGTCTCTTTGCTTTGTTGATGGTTTCTTTTGCTGCACAGAAGCTTTTTAGTTTGATACAGTCCTATTCATTTATTTTTGTTTTCACTTTCCTTGCCTTTGAGGTCAAATTCACAAAATCTTCTCTGAAACCAAGGTCCATACACTTAGTTCCTATGCTTCCTTCTATGCAGTTTATTGTTTCAGGTCTTATGTTTAGGTGTTTGATCCATTTAGCATTAATTTTGAAGTATGGTGATAGCAGTCTAATTTCATTTATTTTTTTTAATGTGGCTTTCCAGGTTTCTCAGCACCATTTATTTAAGAGGCTTTCTTTTCCCCATTAGATGTTTTTAGTTTCTTTGTTCAAAATTATCTGCTCATGTATATGTGGCTTTATTTCTGGATTTTTCACTTCTGTTCTATTGGTCTCCGTGCCTGATTTTCTGTCAACACCATGCTATTTTGATTATTGTCACTTTGTACTATAAATTGAAGTCAGGGAGTATGATACTTCTAGCCTTGTTCTTTTGTCTTAAGATTGCTTTGGCTTTTTGGGGTCTTTTGTGATTCCATAAATATCTGATTTTTTTGTTCTGTTTCTTTAAAAAAATGTCATTGGATTTTGATGGGGATTACCATTGAGAATACCAGTAATTCTCCTTCTTGGAATTTTTTTTTTTTTTTTTTTTTTTGGTATGTGGGTAGCTCCCTGACTGGGAATCGAACCCAGGCCACAGTGCTGACAGCGCCAACGCTGAAGCCTTAAGCCACTACGCCATCAGGGAACTCCCCCTTGGAATTTTTTTAAGAGAAATAATTAAATTGATCCACAAAAGTATTCGTAAAATTTTATAGGTGCACAGAAGTATTTGTAAAATTATATTTTTAGCAGAGTCCATTTGTCTAATAAAAATTGAGGAAGGCATTCTTAAATGTCCAACTATATAGATTGACTACAGTGTGGTAAATTCATTAAAAAGATTATGCAGATGCATATGGGTTGAGAAGGAAATATGTATTTTTGAACAATGAGTATTATAAAAATTTGTAAGTGTAAAGTATGATCATATATTTATCTATGTATTTAAAAATATGAAATGATACATACCAAAATACTCCAAAGCATTAACAAGGCAACAATGATTATCTTGAGATTTTAGGTGATTTCAGCTTTTTTTCTTTGCCTGATACAGTCTTAAAACTTGCAATAAACAAATAGTTGTTTTATAATCAAAGAAGGAAGGAATGAAGCCAAAGAAAAAAGAGGAAGTAGTTTGTAGCTCATGTCGTCTTACAGCAAAATTTTTTGAAGATTTTAGGAAACTGCAGACCTTAAAAGTCCAGTCTCTCATGAGGACTGGGAACCGAAGGTCAACTCCATTACGCATGGGGGTTACAAACTTTGGGCCTCATCTTATATCAGAGGCCCCACTACTTGCAATCACTATTTACTATCGTCCTTGAATCCCTTACATTTTAAGTTCACTTTTCCCTCATAATTTATCTCTTTGTAATGATAGTTTCTTACTGTCTTTTTGATTTGTACTGCTTCCTGTTTAATGATTTACACGGGATGGCATATGTGGAAAACTTATCATATTAGAAAAAATTATTATGCTATAATAACTTTGGTGCCATCAGAATGAATTAAATTATGTTTCACTGTAAATAGTAAAAGGTATTAATTTTTTTAAAAGCCTTTTTATGCCAGTGAGGATAAATAAAGTTACCTTCATACATGCTCATTAAACACCATGTCAGTACAAGCCAAAGTGACTAATAACAAATCAACTTACTCCTTCCGAGAGCAATCACTTCCTAGTGGTCCTGCCCTCGCTTTCGTAGGGCTGTGAATTAAGCGTGGTGTGTTGAACAGAATCTGTGCCTTCTACAGACAATTTCACCTGCATTTTGTGTGGCAGGTGAAAATGAACCTCCACTTAATTGTGTATTCTAATGTTCCCTTTAGCACACAGACATTTCCATTTTCTGGTATTCACATTGTTAAATTAAAAAAAAAAAAGTCATTTGGTAGTGTGTCTTACGTAAACCAATATATCCAAAATCATATCACTTCAACATGTAATCAAAGTCTTAATAAAGAGCACATTAGTCTTTCATAAATCTATGTGTATATTTTACATTTACAGGACACTTCAAGTCAGGAATATTTAATCTGCATTTCGATTTTATAAACTTTTCAGTTTAAAAAGTAAACTCACATACCATCATATTAAGAAGTTTGCCAGTAACTGCATCAGTTATCAGTGTTTAATTAAAATTAATGAAAATAAAGTAACATTCGACGTTCAGTTCCTTAGCCATGGTAGCCCCACCTCACGTTCTCATCAGCCTCCTATGGGTAGTAGCAATGGTATTGGACAGCACAGGTTTAGAACACGCATGTAGGATGTCAGCACAAGTGCAGAAGTTGAAAGTTAAATCAGTGCCGAACTGTTGAGACTGTTTTGTTTATAGATTTCAAGGAACATGAAGTAACTGATTTTTTTTTTTCTCATTAAATCAACTCGTTGGCTCAGTGGCTTCATAGAGTCAAGCAGTTACTTTAGTTTTAAGTACAAATCATCTTATTTTTTTCTAGGTCCTTTAATTATTAGGCAGATATTTGTATGTTCCTTAATTACGCAGAAGGCTGTATCCCTTGCATGTCCCTGTTATCCTGGACATAGCCCTCAGTTTAACTTGTATACACTTTTTTGAGTAAAATAAAGACCATGCATATTAAGGGGAAAAAATTAAGTGTAGTTAATGTGCCACCATATTTGGTTTTTCTCAAGTGGCTTATAAATCATGTAAATAAGTACAATAAACATTTATTGAGTGATTCTGTAATACTTTGGATTTACGGGTCCATCATCTGCGATGACACATAGAAGTTGGCCCAGGAGAACTGGAAGTATGTCGTACATCAAATGACACCTTCCATCAAGTTCAGGGCAGCATTTCTTTCCGAGCATCACGACTGAGTGTAATGGCACTTGGCAATATTGGCATTTCTGATATGACTTCTTTTGGCCAGCTCAGCATTTTGAAAAAATAAATAGTTTTTTCACTCTTGTGATTGAAAGGGTTAAACAGTACCAATTCATTACTGCCCACAAAAGGATTTATTTTATTCTCATAAATCAGTTTTAGTCCACATTTTTATTATTCCCTTGGGTGAGCTACTCCAATTGAAATCAATACAAGTGCAAGTGACACAATCAATCTAGATATTTGATTATGGATTGATTGGAGATCCCCAGGTCTGTGTTTTAGGCAGTTTCTTTCTCCCCGAATAGCTGAGTTTTCCTATTGGCATCTACAAGCTACAGACATGTTTAAGAGTCAGACAGTAATCTTCATTGGCATACGGGCCGTGGAAACCTGAAGAAGGGGTAAGGACCAAAAGCTCAAGGTCAAACTATGTAACTGTGACATTGTTAATAAACAGATTTCCCAACATTTTCCTTGAGATGGAGTAAATTTTAAAATAACTTTATTCTTTCTTTTTAAAAAATTAATACAATTAGTACCTATAAAGGGCATTCTTAGGCTGCATTAGGTACATGATGGACTATTTCTCATGACGGAGATGTTACCCGCTGTCACATGTTTATTTCGTAGTGAACCACAGCCAGTGGTCAGGTTGACAATAAGGAAAACCAGTGAAAAGGTGAAGAAAATGCCTGTGGAAGGATTTGAGCTGCTTTGTTTTTATTTCTGTCATTATCCAGGCTGGAAAGCCACAATCTGGGGGAGTTGAAGGAGACAAGTAGTCTAACTTCAAATTAGGGAGCAAAATTGAGGAAATTGTTACCTGAGAGGGCAACATTTAAGTATCAAACTTCCTTTCCTTGCCAAACAACTAGGTGTCTTCTGACCCTTTCCATACTGAATGCTTATTGGGGGGCTCATTTTAGTACCACGTGACGGTTCTCTCACCACCGACTCCAGCCACCTGCTCTCGGCGCTTAAGCCAACTTTTTGCACAGGCACAATGAAACCTTTTTGCAGTTCATTTTCTTGTTTCTAACTGTGCTCACACCTTTCAAAACATAATAATCAGAACAAAAACCAAAGGATCCTCCGCATTTGTAGGCTTTTCCTGGTCTCACACGAGCACAGACTGAGGTCGGATGTTTCTGACGCCTCTTGGAGTGAGTGGACGAAATAGTCCCTGTATTATTCCCTGCATTACAACTGTCATTCCACTCAAGTGGCCACTCTAAAGAGGACTCAAAGAAGTGCAGCTTTTACTAGATGACAACTAATTAAAAATTAGAGTAATTATAACAATGGTAAGAAATATTATGCATTACCAGAGCACTGTCCTGCTGCGAGCCCTAAGTGGTTCACAGGTTACTTCTTTCTTTCTTTCTCATGCGAAGTGTTCTGTGAAGAAGACAGCTCTGTAGGTAGAGATCTATAAATATTTTTTTACATTGATGAAAGTTTAAGGCCAGACATAGATCCCTTTAGCCATATATTAACTTAAAAAAAATTCCCAGCATCTTTCAGGTCATTACAAAAATGAAATCTATTAGAATAAAGCAGTTTGGAGGACACATTTGCTTTTTGGGTAATGTAATTTGAAATGATATCCTCAGAAAGAATAAATAAAAGTAACTTAAATATTAATATGGGCTATCTAGAGTGATCTAGAATTCTTAGCTCACATTAAAGGCCTTATTTCCCATTTGATGTCTTTTGATTTTGGTATTGACAGAATTTTCTGATAGGGAGGTAGAGCTGAACACTAAAATTCAGACCTCAATACAGGAAAAATATAGCTTTTTCTTTTTAAGACAAGAAGTGGAGAAATTAGTTAACACCTTTTGTACCTGAAGGTGTAATTGGATTCAGAAAAAGGCTAACTTAAAGCAGGTTCAGGTCTGACATGTAAAATCTTCACACGGTAACAAGAATCAGTTTGGTTTGTTCACTGTCATTTCTCATTATAATCTTTGTCATGAGAATGGATTCATGTTGTGCCATTTTCTGTTCTTGTTACAATCTTTGTCACATGAATAAGATATCAGGATATTAATGCCTGACATGCAGCCTTCTGTGTGTGATGATACTGTGTGAGACTACACTGACCTTTGCAGTATTATGTATTCTGATTGGTTGTTCATTTCACCTTTTTCCCACAAGTTAATAAGGCTGTAAAAAGGAGAGAACTGAAATGGCCAGCCAGTCACATTACAGAATATTGAAAAGGTCAGAGCAGTACAGCACAGAGGAAAAAAATTATGGAGTATATGGTGCATTAAAATTCTTGTGACAATGATTATAACAAGAATGGGAAAGGAGACCCATTTATGTTATTTCAGTCTAGAGAACCTCACAGGATGATTGGTATTCCCCAGACAGCCATCATTTACGCATCCCTGAATCATACATTGGAAGGTATCTATTTATGCTGGATTTTGCTTAAAATAATAATTGCATAAGAAATACGCTACTATCCAATAAGTAAGAGCATGCAGTGTAAGGTTTTTAGCATTAGAAATGGACATCGATGGTGTTAACATTTTAATAGGACTTTGTATTTGAAGCTGAAGGAAAGATGCTTTGCAAGTGAAATCTGTAGAATATGAGAGTTATTTTGGTTGTTTCTTCGCTTACTTTTTTATTCAAAATCAAATAGGGACATAGGAATGAATGAATTAACCTTTTTGAAAATCCTTTAGAATGTGCAGTATCCTGAAACAGCATCTAGGTGTTTACTTAAAAATTCTGCATGGCCTGTAAAAAACCATGTTTCTGCCCTGTGATTAAAGACTCTGGATGACACGCAAGAGAATCTCTCCTCCCCTCCATTCTCGGTGGAGAAAGGACCTCTGACATCAAAGGTCTCAGGTGTGCAGTGATCACTCCTTTTTAAAATTGTTTTTGCACATATTTAAACATTTCTTATAAAATTTCTTTATAATATATTTTTATATATTGTAAAATTTCTTAGTACAGTGAACATCTGTCCTGGATTTTGCGGTCTCTAGTCTGTGATGACACGTCTGGTTTAAGAGTTAGTTTTACATGTTCTGAAGATGCATCATTTCCCTAATAAACATTTTATAGGCCAAAGCTAGACTCCAAAGGCTTCAATTAATAAGAATGCCAAATGTGCCCTAATTATTTTTGTAAGCAGAATAATTGAATTCTGATTACTATTCTCAGAGCAGCTTGAACATGGGTGACACACCCCTGGAATCAGTAGTTCCTCAGGCTTCCAAAGAGTCACCATGTGGTCCCTGGGCTCTGCCCTCTGCCCTTCTCTTTGTGAGGGCTGGCATGGACCCGAGGCCTGTGAATGTCTGTTAAGAGCTCCAGGTTATTTCCACGTAGGTGAGACCTGGCATGCTGGCGTGGACAACCCCATTCTGCGAAGAGCCCAGTGCTGCCCCCCACCCCCCGGTTGAGGCCCAGCGGGACAAAGGGGGTGGAAGAGGGGACCCCCCACTTGCACTCACGGTGCCTGGGGGCAGGGTGATGGGGAGTCGTGTTTCCAGCGCACAGAAGCTTAACTGGGCCTGCGTCTTCCACTTATACTCACAAATAGGGTCGGTTCTGAGGCACCCACACAGGAATGGTCTTCTGTGATAGGAGCTGCTTATCATTCTAGCATTTTCCAGCTTGATTCTTGAGGCTGAACCCACGGGACTGCATTTTCCAGCCCACTGAAAACCAAGTGTATGCAGCAGAGGGTGGAAGGCGTACCCCTCTTGGGAGGCTGGGGAGTCAGCACACTTGCCTTTTAAGAATTTTCCCCAGTACCCTGGAGTCCACATTGTTCAAGTTCAAAGGGAGAAAAGATGGCATGGGGAGTGAAGTGCAGGAAGTGCCCAGGTCTGTGGGTCCTCTCTAGGTTTTGGATCTGGAGGTTGTGAGGTTCGTCGAGGGCTGGAACCCAGTGCGTTGCTCTAGGTCTGTGGTCGTGCCGTCTGTGCGTAGGGTGAGAAAGCACCAGACTTGCTCAGCTACGTGGTGCCTGGCGAGGTACAAGCTCTTTTTTGAGCTGAACAAAATGGTTTGTGTCATTGCATACTTCTCATAATTATTGAGTAATTATATACTTCTCATAATTACTGAGTAATCATTGTTCTATAACTAGAACTTAATGTTACAACTAATTGTATAATTACCACGTATTAATGTTTTCTGGGAAACTTAAAGTGGTGCTTAATGTATTTTCTCCTGCCATGCCATTTTCAGAGCTGGCAATAGTGTGTGTTTTACAGCTAGAAATTTGCTTTAAAAACCAACAAGACACAAGGGAGAAACAAAGAATCTCCCCAGTATTTCAGTCATAGACATTAACTCATTGATCTTGCATTTGCAGCTAGCTTGAAGTGTGTAAACTTGTATTCTCTTGGCTTAATTTTAGAGTTTTCATTTTTGGTTTGAAAGGTTCAGTCTTTTGAAAGATGTGCCCAGTTACACTTAAGAGGTAACTGCACATTGGCCTGGGTCATGCAGGGTAAGCTGACCTTTTTGAAATTTTACAACTGGGCCTGTGGCAATAGCCAGTACTTGTCTCCTCTATAACTGAAAAGGCTTCTGAGAAGCTAGGCATTATGGGAACGTAAGGAGACCTTCAGAGGTGGCTCCTGTGGTTTTCCTTCGGCACTGTTGAAGCAGTTCATGTTTAACCTCAGCCAGGTTTGTGGAATGCAGAACAGGTGTGCCGTATGCACTTCGAGTATCGTGTTATCGGCACCTGCTACTCCCTGCGTGCAGGTGGACCTCAATAGTCTTAGCCAAATCAAGGTGACTAGTTGTATAAACAACAAACAAGCAAACAAACAAACAAAAACAAGGAAAGCTGATATATCATGATTTGGAAATGTCTTTTCAATGCATAGTGCCGTTAAAAGTGACTTTGCACGTTTTAGAACTCCTTGCTGACGTGTGGCATGTGCATGTAACTGTACGTTGTCCATTTCTGTTTGAGGCATTCAGAACCATTCCTAAACTGTGAATGTGTCTGTATCTTGCTTTACTAATAGTGAATAGGAAGTATTATTCCCATGTGTTAGCCCGTAAGTACCATTTATTCCCTTTGAGGAAAATTAAATGTACATATAATAAAGTGTGTTGGCAAAGGAAAGCTATTTAAAATAACTATTACTGTTCATAATGGTTGTTTTGTCTGTGCTTTTAGAGTAATTATAACTAAATTTTACTAAAATGAAGCAACATATTAAAAACTTCGCTTCATGTAAACTTTGCAGGGAGCCTCTGACATAGGAAGTAAAATAAATGTTACACCACCATTTCCAGTTTCAGCTTTTCCCTTGTTTTAAGCCCCGTTTCTAACTCCTCGGACCCTTGAATAGATCCCAGCTGCAGGGGAGGGGGAGCCACAACCCTGGTGTCAGGCGTCCGGCCTCTCCTGTGTCCTCACCATGTCAGGGTTTGAGCAGAACTGTGCTCAGGCTTTAGACGTGTGGTGGGACCCAGCACGGAGACTCGGACCTGCTCCTGCGTCTTCCCACACGGTGACAAACCAGACCTTCTGACCAAAGTGTGCCTGAACTGTCTTCCACCCCCAGGTGCTTTTCAGAATATTCTGACCCATTCTGATTTAAAGGACTTTTAAGTAGAAAGCTGTCAACCCACCTCTCAGGCACAGTGAGCAGAAATCAGCCCAGGTGATGCTGAATGAAATCTCTGACGCGTGTATTTGACTGTCCTATTTGCACCCAGAGCAGTTCTGTTTTAGGAGGGGAAGAGTGTGATTTCCTCCTCGTCTGCACATCACAGAAAATTCACGGATTTGAAAAACCCTCCAACAGATTGTAAATAATTCATCAGGTGATCAGTTCCTACGTCGGCCCAGTATTTGTACTTAGGTGTCTCATACTTGTGAGGTGGCTTTATTAAACTGTCTCAGAGTATCAGTGCAGTTTTGTGGATCCCTGTGATAAATGAAGTAGAGGACATAGTGTTAACTCAGGTGGCCTTTTGTTCACAAAATAATAAAGTAGAAAAAGGCACATTCGTAGCAGTCTATGCAGTGCCACTTACGGTGGTGAAAGCACAGTCCCACTTCGTATATTTAGGGACCCAAGAAAATGTTTAAATAACAGCAGGAAAGAATCCTTCAGTGCATACTCATTTTAATAACTTTCGTCTCTAATCAGCAGGTCAAAACTACACTCCTGTGGCTGGCACATGAGTCATGCATCGTGGGGAAGAGACCGGCCTTTGGGCGCTCGTGGACAGCCTGGTGCCTTTTACTACCTACACCGGGCACGTGAACGCCTCGGACAGCCAGGGCAGCCTGCGGAGCAGTCCCACGCCGATCGCCATGCGCCTGGGGTGAGTCCGCCGGCAGCGTTTGCTCTGGATTCATATACATGTCCTGGAAGGAAGTCTCTTGTGAACGCCGTGTTTACCGTTAGCATGAATGCGTTTTTAGAACTGAGAGGCTTAAGTTTATTTCTGGTTGGCTCGGTGGTGGTTTTAGGTTATTGAGACTGTTTCTTGATTTTATTTTATTGTTGTGTTGAGACTTCTTTCACCTCGCACCATGTGTGTACGTATGTGTATGTGCACACACATACATGTGTCTCCTACTTCATGCATGTTCAGAAGATTGGGAAGTACTTGCTTGCTTGAGACTTTATCTAGATTGAAAATTTCTGTTTTCAATTCGAGCTTTAATTTTTTCTTACATGTGGTTTACATTCCTGGTGTTTTTAACTAATTTGGTGTATATCTAAACCTTTCCACGTGGCTAAAAAGGGCAGTATGCAAGTAATAGAATGGGAAAACTCTTCTCTTACTACTGGAAAGACATCTTTAAATTCCGCGTCCCAATGATTAGAGTTCAGGGATGTCACTTTCATATGTGAAATGGAATGCAACCTGGATATTTTCACTATTTCTATGTAAGGAAGAACTAACTCATTCAGAACAATTACTTTGATCTGCAGTTAGGTTCGCCCTTGTTTTAACTATTTCGGGGACTAAATGGCTAAGAAGGAAGCCCCTTCTGACACTCACATGTACAGCACTTGAACAGAAAGCATGCCTCCATGTAGTAAGAGCCTGATTCTGAGCTGAGTGTGTGTTTTCTGAAAATACCCCTGGAAGAGGACCCCTGGAGCACCCAGCGTCTGTCTCGTAGCCCAGTTCCAGGGCCCAGTGCATGTGGACCAAGGCAGAATGTCACTGTTGTGTTCACAGCTATGTGCAGGGCTGGACGAGTCCCTGTGCCGTCAGAGTCATAAAAACAGCGAAGGCCTGACCACGAACGGAGAACAAGGGTGAGCCATGGAAGCTTCTTCATGGAAAACCTGCTCACCTGCCCTATCATCAGAACCACTCCCTGCTGTGTGCCTTCAAGGACATTGTGAGTGAATACAGGTGCACTTAAAGCACTGGGAGCTCTGAATGACAAAAGCTGCGTTGTTTGTGAAGAGAATGCTTGAACGTGAATTTGGGGGCTGATCCACTCAGGCAGCATCATATTTCATGAGCCCACAACAAAAAAATGAAAAATGAAAGAAGATAGACGCTTGTTTAAGAAATTAGAGCCCCCCCATAAATAAATAAGTAAAATTTAAAAACAACAAAACCAAAGAAACCTTGGGGATTTGTATCTTCATTTTTCACTCGAACCCCATGGGCCTGCCGGAAGGGGTGGAAAACCTGTGCGGCCTGTCCCTTGTCTATACTAACGCCTCGTATTTAGAGGTTTAGGAGTAGTCACCTGTGCCTTCACTGGGATTTTTAAGTTACATAATAATTTCTTAACAAGATGTATGGAATATTTAACAAATCATATATACATTTTAGGGCATTAACACTGATTTAGATAGTTTGTCATTTATACCATTTATGTCGCATTCATAAAATATGGCTAGTTCAATTCATTGTTCGCGTGTTTAAGAATGCATGTGTGTATATAGACATAGACTTACACACACACACATTTTAGTTAAACAGAACAAGTTCCTGTTGCTAACTCAGTACGCACTGTGCGGCTGCGTCTGTGGCGCGTGAGTACAAGAGCTCATGTTATATGATCAGGAAGAAACTGGAGTATGGTTGGATGGCGGCACCGTGCCAGTGAAGTCAGCCACAGTGCCCGAGCCTCATCACTGCCCTGTGGATGCCTGTGTCACCGCGGACTGCGGGTCCATGTGCTCTGGGTGCAGCACTGTGGTTCATGCTGTGTCCTCAGAAATCCAGAGTCTGGGAGATGGCCCGTCACCAAGAAGAGGGAGCGAAATGTCTTGCAAGACATACGATGATTTGCTCAAGTTTATTACAGCCATCAGCTGTACTTTGCTTTCATCGTCAGATTGTTGTTGATTACAATTAGGAAACTTATAGCTTTGAAATTATCTTTTTTATGACCTTGTGGCAGTTTAAAGGTGATACCTCATTGATTAAATAGGTTTTAGTTCATGCTTCCTTTTACTTAATGACCTGAAAACATATTATCCTGATTTACACATAAAATCATGCTGAAAAGCATGTGGCATTTGCGAGAATATGTGTGTTTAAGTAGAATTAAATTAGTCCTGAGAGTTATTAAAGAAATCTTCCATGCCTTTGTCCAGTGAACTGTGATTCATACCGAAATGAATAATAAATGAACCAATGTACAGAAGCAAACCAGCCTCTGGGCAGAGAAGTTTCTATGTGCTATTTACTTTTCCATTATATTTGGATTGTTATCATTATTGCCATTTCCTTGATTTCAATATTAGATCTCTTTTATGGTGATGTTGAATCCTACTAGCTTTCAGTGCTGGTTTATGCAAAATATGTAATGGTAATACCCTTAGCAATGCTTTCTTCTCAGTGTAGTTAAAAAAACATAATAAGAGGTTTAGGCAAAATGGAAATGCTATTATAATTTTTTTTAATAATTTTTTTTATCAAAGGTTTGCTACCAAATATGGCCTGGAAAATTTTCGTTACCCTCTGAATCTGGCCAAGATCTACTCATTTTTAAGGTTTCAACTTAAAATTGGTCCATCAGAAAGTCATCTTTTATTATTACCAGTAGAGGCTACAATAGGGCCCTCCTGTGTCCCAGAGTGGAATCGTTGTGTTGAAAGCGCCTATTTGATGTGACTGTCACAGTTACTGGTTAAAAGGTCCTGCACAGCTGGGACAATTTCATATTCACATTTTCATCTTTGGTGCCCTAGACCAACCCTGACACGCAGTAAGTGTGCAGTGAATAATTGGGGAGTGCATCAATAAATAAGTCAGTCAAGATAGCTTGATTCTGACTTGTAAATCGTAAGTTCATCATTGCTCAGATTTACTCAGGACTCATCTTCTCCCAAAGACGTGTTTATTGTAGCCACCTGGGGAAAACGTGACCTCCACTGGACACTGTTGTCCAGGGTGGGAACCCGGTGGCCGTGCAGGCAGAAAGGGGCCCAACTATAGGGAGTGCAGGAGCACAGAGGGTAGGAAATACTCTCAGATCCTACCAACTCACCCCGCTCTGAGTCCCTCCATGTAGCGGTGACTTTTCCCAGGCAAGCAGAGGATGAACCAGCCTTGTTTTATACAGAACTTTGGAAAAGCAGAAAGGAAGGGACACAATGTACTCCGATACATCATCTCTCAGCTGATGGTTACGAAACATCTCATTTGATATTAGCTTCTGGTGTTCTTCCAGTGAAGAAAGTGATAGGATTAATGTGTAGTTTCTTTGTATACCAATTATACCTCAGTCAGGCCAGAAAAAATTTAAAAAGAACTAAAACCCAACAATATCTCATTTCAAACCCTAGTTAATTCCATCAGATCTCCCAGTTTCATTGCTGCTATTATTTCGTAAAGTTAATTTTATTCAAAAAATCAAACACAACTTTGAAAGAAAAAAAAAAAGAGAGAAACATGATTAAATGATATGATAAACACAGGTTATTTTGAAGATGAAAATTAAGGCAAGTGAGATCATAAAAACCAATAGCTCATTATATATGTATTGAAAAATCTCAAGTAGTGTGCATTTTTATTTATTTATTTATTTTGGGTGAGGGGGTTAGTTCCCTGGCTGGGAATCGAACCCAGGCTGTGGCATTGAGAGCACCAAAGCCTAGCCACTACACCACCAGGGAACACCCCGCCCCTGCATTTTTTTTTTATTTTAAGAATTAATTTAAAATATTATTTGGTCAACTGGAAGAAATTTCTTTCCAAGTATATAGCATATTCTTGCCTCTCTGTGTGCTCAGGTTGTTGTATTTCTATAGGAACTGTATCTTAGGTTGTTTATAATAACATAATGTTCATACTTAGCACTAAGATACTCTTAGAAATGAGGAACATACTTAATCCAAGCTCTTGAATAGCATTATAGTGCAAGTTCAAGAGTTCTAGGAAAAGAATTAAAAAAATAAAAACGGTATCCAAATGTTAATCCATAAATATGAAACTTTCCTCTGACCTTTACCCCTTCAAGGTCTGGAGTTACTAATGGGGTTAGGATTTCAACTCCTAATGGGGCTCAGTGCATTAGTGTTTCGTATGCATGGAATTCAGCCTTTAGTTTAATAAGTGGTTGACATTGGTGATGTCCCTTAATTTGCTTAAATCTAATTGGCTCTTTTATCAGTCAAACCTGTATGGATTGGCAATTGATCAGAAAGGGTCAGCCATGACTCTGCATGTAGTTAAGCCATGGAACCCACCAGTTAGAGCCACGGCTGCATGGTAATAAGCACAGGAAGAACAAATGGGCTTAGAGGAGGCGAAGGAGCTTAGAAGTTTTGCGGGATCTTCAAGTTCAGAACAAAGGCATTAGAGAGTATATAAATTTTAAATACACTGCATTTTGCCTCCAGACTTAAACCTTTTTTTTCCAGATGAACTGAAATCTTGTCTGAAACTGTCTTTGTTACATCAAAGAACTACTCAGAAAGCTAAGAGAGACAGAAGCAGCATAAAAGGGCATAGTTTAAAATGATTAGTGACAAATTCCATACTGATGAGCTAGACACAGATTTTTTATGAAATTTTTATATTTTTTCCAAAAGGAATAATTTTATTCTGTTTATCTTTTTCTGGCCTGCTTTGTTAGAACAGTGAAAGGGACTCAGAGCCACCTTACATTTAATCCAGTTTTCTATGACAGTGAATACTTTTAAATTGATGAGAATTATCATAATCTACAAACTTTGTAAAAAAATACCAAGGCTCAAGGAACCTTTCCCAAAGGTGTGTTACTTGAAGACTAAAAACGAGGAAAGGCAACATGGCGGCTCATGGATTGTTTTGGGATTTGTTTTAGTGTTTCTCTCCTTTTATGGACCTATCTCCTCAATTGCAACAAAGCTGAAAGAAAAGGAGTGGAATCTACTTGGAATTAACACTTAGGCACATTGTAAACGCGTAGACGTCAGAACCCTAGAAACCCAGATTGGATTCCACTTCATTCCCTTACTGGCTGAGGGATCTGAGCAAATGCACAAATATGTCTGAGCCTCAGCTTGTTCATCCATAAAATAGGCTTGATGACGATGGCCACCTGGCAGAGGACCAAACCGCACGACATATGTGATGCATTTAGCACAGTGCCCGTCTTGACACACACGTGGTATTTGCTCCTTTCTTTGGGACGTTTTTCAATCACGACTTTTCTGATCTCTTGTGATGTCGTGATTTATGATAAGAAATCCGTACGTAACTCTCATCTCTGTTTCTGACATGGAGCTCCTAGGAATTTTCTAAGTGGGTAGCACTATGGACCAACCATAGAGCACTTGGTCTTCTATTATGACAGGCTCTCTCAGGAAATTAGGAGCAATTAGAAGTTCAAAAAGCAGGACTAGACCCAAAAACAACAACAACAAAGAATTACAAAATGCGAACTCCGTTTTACCTTATATTTCCCGCAGTCATTGTAGGACTTGAGAACTATGAAATATTCCTCTGCCTTTTAAAATTTACTCAGTACAATGTCAAGATGCTACTTTTTTGTTTGTTTTATAAAATTAATAGTTCTAAAAAAATAGACATTCGCTTGCAGTGTGCAAATATAGATCTCATCAGCACATGTTCTCCATTTGTCATCTGCTCTGAAGGCTCTTTGGTTTACTTGCAAGATGTAAGTAGAAAGGTCAATGTGCAAGTACCCATGAGGTATCTTAAAAGTAGAAAGAATGTAGGGGAACGGAAATACAGAAGTATAAGCTGCAGGTTAGAAATTGAAATGAGCAGTAGGCTAAGACGGCGCCTTATTCAGAGGGTCGAAGGAAAGGGAAGATTAAGTGCCCTGTGTGAGGTAAGAGCCACAGTGAAGATACAGGATTGTGCAGAGTAGCATTTTTATAACAACAGCATTCTAGCACGTAAACAGATGGTTTGTCTTCACCTTCGGTATATGAAAAGCTGCACAATTTTTATTGCATCCGATTCATATGAATCTTTAGAATAGTAGGTGGGTTCAATGAATAAAAAACTATTTAAATTCTTAATAAAATAGTGTACTTCTGAAAACACATACCAGGCCATTTAGTGTAACCTGCGCTTTCTCCCAAGTATGTTATGAGAACAGAACCAAAGCATTTGTAACTGTCTTAAACATGCTCTCAAATCCTTTTATGAAAAAAATTTTGCCTGCACCTTCTTAAAGCGAACTGATCCTTTAACATGCTGCGTGTGTGTGGGTTCGGCTGTGAGACCACCTTACAGTACCAAAGAGAGGGATACGTTTCTACTTTATAATTTGTAAAATTTTTCGAACTTCTCATATTCACTGTCGTGACAATGACCTTCCTGCTTATAAAAACTCCTTAGAAAGGAGCTGACTTCTGAACCATGGAGGAGACGGAAGGGAGCTTGGATGTGTTCTTAGCGTGGTTGCTGCAAGCCTCCAGCAAAGGGCTCCCGGCTTCCCACATGTGCATGGCCTCTTGGGGTTTGTGTAGAAATGCACAGCACCCCCCCACCACCACCACACACACACAGTTAAGTGCCATCTTTAGGGCGTCTTGGGGCAAGAGAAAGATACAAAAAAAATTCTTTTTCATCACTTTTTTTTTTAATTTTACCCAGGGGGAGAGATAGGAAGTATTATTCCTTTAAGTTCTATTGGTATTTTTAAAAATTTATATATTTAAAAAGAATAAGTACAGTTTCCTTTTCTGTTTTCTTTTTATCTAGGAATAAAGGTTTGTCTAAACTTTAAAGTTTAAAAAAAAAAAAACCATTTCTGTCTGACTGACTCTACAGTTTGAAGTTTTATTTGATTTCTCATGGTGCCCTAAAGAAATTTTTGCTTTTTTTTTTTTTAAAGTGATATCTTATTCTTTTCTTTTTCCTTCATTATCATAGACAGACTCTTCGCCTGGCTTGCATAAAATTCTATGAGCATTTATCTGTCTGTATAAATACTTTCACAAACGTGAGACAAGTTCTTACTATGTCTTAGGTACTTAAAGAGCATATTTTCAATCTCTTTTCATTAGATTCTAAGGGCCTATAGCAACGTACTGAACAGTAGAATGTGATAACAGTGGGCAGATGCACTACAGCTACTGTGTTATTCCTGTTTACTAATTAATTGGGACAAATGAAACTAGCAATGTGAGGGTATCTAGCGCCTGCTTTATAAGAGCAATCCTTTTTACGTTTCGATGACCATTTTGAAATGGACACTGTCTTCCATTTAAATGTCTCATATGTGGGACTCGTGCTCACGCAGTGGAGCAGGAATCTAGGGTGAGGATCCTCCCCTTCTTTTTCTTCTCTTTCTTCCCTGCGTTCTTTGTTCCTCCCTCCCTCCTCCCTCCTTTTCTCCCCTCCCTTTTTCTTATCTTCCCAGATCCCTGTTCCCATTTACCTTGGCTCTGAGCACTTCGTAGGAAATTCATCATGCTTACCATCGTGACCCCGGGGAGCAGTAGTGGCTTTTGGTTACTTTTAAACCCGACAGTCCTACCCTCTTCCCACCTTTTCCTTGGATTGCTCTGTTCCAGTTTTCTGCTGGGCACCCTGGACTGTCCGTGCTCAGAGCCAATGAGAAGCAGTCAACCATGTAGCCAACAGGGACACGTGCTGTGTCCTGGGTTTGAATTTGGGATTCACGTGAATCTGCTGCTGGTCACATTGCCCCTCAAAGAGCTGGGGAATGCAGCCAACGTGGAAGAAAGCAGCATAGATCTGAGAGAGGGCGGTAGGGTGGGGCCTGTGATACCACTTATGCTTTCAGTCAAGCTCTGCCTAGAACTAACGCTTTTCCTAGATTTTTCTACTACAGGAGCCAACCCCTGTCGTGATTTGAGCCTGTATCTGTCCAGCAGGTTTCCTTGCATGTGAAAACAAAAGCATTTAAACCACGAGGCACTTTGAGAGAAAGGACACAGAGTAGAGAGCACTTCGAGAGGCATCGTAACTCCGTAAAACCATGCCAACCCGTGGAAACCTCAGGAAGCCAACCCGACCTGAAATGAAATAGTAACATTCTGAAGCTGCTCCTCGGAGCCAGGTCATCTGGTCACATTCTGAGTCACTTCTCTTTCTCAGTTACACCTCAGGGCCCGGAGCTGTAGCAACGACTCCTGCACCAAGGCGCTCTTTGTCCTGATTGCAGTGACTTGACTTGACCTGACTGTACTGCCGGCCTCTTACCCCTGAAATGATAGACCAGACCTAGGTCTGTGGTTCCCACAGTGTGAGCCCAGGTGAGGGCCATCGGCTCTCCCTGGGGACTTGTTTGTAACGCACCCTCTGGACCCCCATCCTCAACCTGTTGAATCAGAAATTCTGAGGGTGCAGCCAAGCAATCTGTATTTTATTAGCTGCCCCCCCCCAAGTTATCTGGGTGCATGCCCAAGTGTGAAAGCCACTGAACTCGGTCATCTTTAAAATACTCTCACAGCAAAGCGTGATCTTGCCGGTGACTGAGCCACACTTACATTGAGACACAGAATTACTGAGGGAAAGACAGGACCCGACGCCCCGCTTGTCTTTGAGTATAGACATTCCATTCGGGGGGTCCGAGGCCTTTCCAGTGGTGTCTGCCTGTGTGGGGAGGAAGTGACATCACGGCAGACCCGTGCCAGGTGTCCCCTCCCCCCCCCCCGTGACACTGGGGGGCAGCAGACACGATGTCCTCCGCACGGGGGAACACGGATGGGCCTCCCGTGAACACGCCGGCAGCTCACCTTCGTCTGCTCCCCGTCTCCGTGGAGCATCTGTCACAGGGGGCTCCGTGTAACTTAAACTGAGGTCCCTCCCTCTGGGAATTCTCTCTACCGAGCGTCTCCCGGCCGCGCTTGCTCCCAGGCGTTTTGCCACGTGTCTGCTCAAGTCAGCGACTTCTCCATCTGGGATCCCGTGGCCTGCTGGCTCCGGGGCCTCCTAGCTAAGATTCCCCCCTGCTAGGAGTTCGCCAGCGCGACTCCACAGGGCAGGCCGCCAGCCTTCGCCGTTGCCTGGACAGCGGTGACGCTCACCTGCCCTGGTGCTGGAAGAACTGTGTGGGCACACCTCAGAGAGCCCGTTCTGTTCCAGACCGCCGTAAGCCGCGAAGCGAGCATCACGGGGTGCGTCATGGCGGTCTTGCTGGGGGGCGGGGGGTGCCTTCAGTGGGTGAAATACGCAGTATTCGTGAGGCACAGTCGGCCAAGCACAGGTAAATGGGGGGCGCCAGTTACTTTCTTTGGCACAGGGATGACTCACACTTAGGTAGCACTGAAGTGTCAGCGCTGCTCACCGTACACTAGCTCATCGAATTCTCACAGACCTGCAAAGGTGCTGTCATTTCCCCTGTTTACCCACGAGGAAGCTGAGGAAAAGAGATTGGCTTGCGACTATCATACTTTGCTAAGGGCACGAAGCTAGTAAATGGCCTGTTCAGACCTAGAGACTGGCTTCGGAAGCTGGTTGGGACCCGCTGCACCCTGCCGTTTGTGTGAAGCACCCACCATTGGCCACCCTTGTCACCTCTTAGTGACGCTCTCACAGACTCCTCGACCCCACTGGTCAATGGGGCTCTGAAGACGTTGCCGGACTCTGCAGTTGTGTCAAATCTAGTTTCAAGGGTAGGTTTGCTTGAAACATCAGGTGTCCAAAACCTGTGGCCAACCAACTAGAGAGCTGTCCTCAGTGAGCTGCACCATCTGTGTGCTTCAAGCTGAAGATCTCATGAGAGGAAAACGGTTCAGTTAAAACAGGCGTTTTCGCAGCCTCACAAAGCAGCAGTTAGCACAGGCGATGTGACGCTGGGGTGTGGTTCACACTCTCCGAGTAGAGAGCAAGAATCAGCCCTCTGAATGACTGGGTCCTCCTGTCCTTGTGCTAAAACCGCTTTTCCATGACCAGATTGAAAGCACGGCGGTCACATGAGCACACTTACTCACAAGTGGGGGAACATCGTGGCTTGTAGGGGAGTCGGAATGGTCACAGCAGTGACCCTCTGCACCCTTTGGGCCGTCAGAAAGGAGGACACTTTTCCCACCCGTGTCTGAGGTCAAGGGCACGGCCATAGAAAAGGCTTGAATCTTGTTCACACAGTTGACGCTCTAAATCAAGTAAGCATGTCTCTTAAACGGTGCCTTAGCGCTCAGCACGCCGACTGCAGTTTCTGTCTGAATTTTAACTCCACTGCCCCCCACCACCCCCAGCACTTTCATTTACTGATTGCGTGGGCTCAGGAAAGCTGTCTGCCATCCAGGCCCCAGTGTGCTCACCGGAGGAGGGCCTGCAGACTCGCGTGACCCTCCTCGATGGCTTGTGCTCAAGGATGAAGGACGGGCGTGCTCCTAGAAGGTCAGCTGGCATGTACATAGGCGATCGACTCTCTGCTTAAAGGACACAAAGCATCTAAATTTTTACTTTTCCTTCCTGATTCTAACAGCTGCCTCTCGACGCTCAATGTAAGGAAACAACGGGCTGGAGGTGGTGCACTAAATTATAACTGAGGACTAATTTAAGGATCAAAGACGCTCTTTGGGAGCAATCACTTGACTGGGAGGCAGAGCATTAGCTGTCTCCCTGGGTCCCGCGTGTTTGCAGTCTCTGTGTCTTGGAAAGACCCTTCCCCACCGTTTTGGAATCTTGATGTTTAATTTAACACCAAGGTCTTTGAGAAACACAGCAGGGGGTTGTTTCTGGTGGTTCTGGCATTGAGGAAATTGAAATGTACATGTTTTTTTCTCATTTATCAAAGACAGACGAGAATCTAAACTGACATTCTGTATCAAATAAATTATGAACTGTGTACTTTGTACCTAAGGGAACAACAACTAAATTAGAGTTTGCGAGAAAAAACGAGAGAGACAAAAATAGATTTTTAATAAACCATATGGTAATTTCTGTTACTACGGTGACAAGGCCAAAGCCATTTGTATTGAAGAACTGTTGAATGGATGCAGACTACTCTGAAATCTGTAAGATTTAAGTATTTTTGAGAGATTTTTCTGAGAAAGGATTAGACCTAGATTCCTTCTCGTGTCACCAGGCTTTACGACCAGTGAAACGTTCTTGATAATCTAACTTATCTTTTTGTCAATGCATCCTTGACACACACACACACACACACACACACACACAATTTCAAATTCTTGGGGCAAAAATGAGATTAGAAGTTGCTTGAGGGAAAAATAGTATACCAGATAAAGATTATACGCATGAAAGTGTCATCTCCTATATGTCTTGTTTGTTGGTAACCCCTACACACATATACACACTCACACATAAGCAAATTATCCTAGTAATTAAGAAAGTGGATTCCAAAATCAACCAGATTAAGTTTATATATGATAGCTAGGAGGAGGAGGTTAATTTCTCCTCCTCCTAGCTATCTGACCTTGAACAAATTACAGAATCATACTTTGCCTCATTTCACAAGCTGAAATCAGTTTTTAGATGTCATTCAGCATTTCTGGTCTTGCCGATGACTCTTGTTTCAGTCTTTGTAAAAGAGAATGTGAAATTAATGGCCTTTTGAGGTAAGGGATGCCCCACCTGTGAGCTGAGAGTTTTAAGGCTGGAACTAGTTATTAGATGAGTAATTAATCAACTTGAGTATTAGATCCGACCACATTGTTAACATGACTTTTATAACCAATTCCATCTGACTCTTCCATCATTAAATGACTGAAGTTTTGTCAGCTATTCAAAGATCACTTTGTTTCTTGGCTCTTGATTTTACCCCAGAATAGCAGATTGGGCAGCATTGTAAGAAAGAGTCCAGTCCTAAAATTCAGTAGTTTATCTTCTTAACTACTTTTTTCTTTTACTATTGTTCTTGTTAGACATATTTAGCAAGGGAATATTTAGTGCACTCTTTCTAAAGAAAGTGGCTTTGACCTAGCTTGAATTTACTCATTGTTAAAATCATGTATTAACCTTGCTAAGCCTATCTGTTTTTAATTTTACAAAGCTGAAATTCTTTAGAGATTATTTTAAATGAAGTGAATGAACAATATTTTAAGTAAAAATAGGATAGACTTAATCCACTAATATTTTGTTGTATATGTTTTAAATTATTATTTCCAATTGAAGATACACTACACAAAGGGCTCCAGTAA
>PVJL010002682.1:101765-185490 GCA_004026885.1 Lyroderma lyra
GATAGACATGGACGAAAGCTTAGGCTGCCCTTGACCAGTCATGCACTTCAGACGGGTCGCATAACCTTGTCTAACCTCAGTTTTCACATCTGTGGAGTGGGGACATTGAGGGAAATAAATGACAAAATGAATGTATCGTAAAGTAGCATTTTAGATCTAGTTTGAGATGGCCATGCTGGTACTCTCCACGCAGTTAATCTCCTTTATGTTGAAAATACTCATTTTCAGGTAATGGGCTCTTGATTTGTAAATGGAAAATGCAGGCTGAATCTTAACCATCATTAAGATTGTAGGGGAAAAGATGTCTCTTTGCAGATCGTCGGCACTTCCAGATCATCCCTCTACCCCTTTGTACAGGGTGCGTCTATATGTGGAGTGCGGAGCCGGCGGGGAGGCGACGGGGAATTAAGAAAAACACACAGACAGACACACACAGACATAACAGATAGCAAAGCTGAGACCTGAGGGGTCCCCTGTGCTCTGATGGAGACACAGAGACCTTTCAGGTCTGCAGCGGGCTTATTTTCTAGCCCGAGAACACCAGGGGGTGTCACTGCTTAATTGCAGAGCAGTGTTGCCCACCCCCACCCTTTCGTCCCGTTTCCGATCCCTCTGCCTCCCAGGCCGTGTTGCTTTCCGCCGTCCCCTCAGCCAGCCAGAAAGCACGTCCTGAGCAGGGTCCTTGTTCACCGAGTTCGGGCAGCCCCACAGGACCCCTGAGCCTCGAGTTCCAAGTACTGAGGCAGCCATACTAACCCGGTTTCTCTCATTAGACCTGGCCTCTGGCTCAAAGGCTGCCCACGGTGAAGCCCTGTGCCTCTTCAATATCATTCCTCGCAGATTCTGTGCATCCATTGGAGAAGGACTGATCTGGCATGTCCACGTGACCATTCTGAGTCCGCTGTGTAGCCAGTCTGAATGACAGTGATGGAGACCCCTATCAAGCAGGCTAGAATCGAGATGCTTGGGGACCTTCTGGCCACGTCCGTCGGAGAAAATGACGTCAGTCTGCCCCTGTTCAGGGCGCACGAGGAGTGTTCAGCTGAGCCCTAAGGCCTCATGTTTTTAGAGGGCCCTTCTCGCACTCGGACACCTCCGAACCAGGTAACAAGCTAGGTAATGGTTGCAGAATCCTAGGGAAACCGGGTGGAGGGGACAGAGCGCTTTAACCTGAAATGGGGAACTTCAGTGGCGAAGAGGAACTGCCTGGAGTTTTAGTCCTCGAGGGTGGTGTAGGCCTGTTCTCGGGGCTTAGGGCGGATCGGAGGGGTCCTGAGAGAACGGCGTTGGTGGCGTGCCTGGCTGTGTGCACCCGATGCCCAGACAGTCCCCACTCACTCTGGCTGAAGCACGGGTGACCCCTAGTCATTGTTTAGAATCCGCTGTGTCACTCTCGGAAGGTCCTGATGCGAACAGAGGACTGTATTCCCCCCAGGTGAGGTAGCAGTGACTAGTTTTAGTTTCCACGTCAGAAGGGCCTGCTAACAGTGAGAACTGCCCCATGATGCAGTAGGGCCACTAACAGCGCGTGTTTCCCTGTCACTGGTGACCCGCACACGGGAAGCCTGATGCCACCCAGCGGGGCACTTTGGGCAAGAATGCTGTCTGTGGCAGGCAGTTGAAGTTGGTGGCTTGCAGGCTGTCGTCACCACGAATTCAAAATGCTGCTGCTTTATTTTTCACATTCTGCTGGCGAAGATCAACTCCAGGACATACTTGTAGACAGCACTTGATTTTTAAAAATACTTTTGTCTCACTAACACGAAGTCCTGTCCATTTTGCATGTTGCTGACTTTCTGTGGGCTTTGACTGATTCCTGAGAACTAGCTAATTCTCACCGTGTGGGGTGCCTTGGGGACAATCAGGACACGGAGGCCAGCTGTGACAAAGAAATAAGACCAGAGAAGTACTGTTTAGGAATATGACTCAGACAGAAAATAAATCTAACCTTTACTAAAACTAACTGATTTAATATTATAAATGGTTTGCTTTTATATTGATTTAATATGCTCAACATTAATTTTCTGTGATAAATCACCTCCCATAGCATGCCATTTACTGGTGTAGAATTAAGGGTACTGCCTTTGAATTTAAACAATCCCAGCCTAGACCCTCACTGTGCCCACAACCAGCTTTGTGATTTGAGATAAAGTATGTCACCTCCCTGACCTCAGATACTCTGTCTATACTACAAAGAGTCACATCATGATTTTGTAGTGTAATTCTGAAATTCATAATGACGTTAGCGACCCTGGTACATCGGACGGTGTCCAAACGTCAGCTATTATGTGGGACTGTTTTGCGAACATTACATCCATTTTAACCTACTTGTCACCAGTTAATACTGCTCTATTTGTACATCCTTGTGCTCAAGGTTGACTGTCCATTTGTCAGCCCATCTGCATATTCCTCATAATTAATATCTCTCTTAATGACATATGGTTTAGTGACTGGAAATCGAGTCTTGCCTTCTGTTTTCAATTTGTTTATGACTCAATGACTCAATATATGTATCTGAACTTTAATTTTCCATGCCGGAAAGTAGGATTTAAAGTCCTCCTTCATATTGTAGCTGTTTTAGAAAATTAGAGGAAAGCGTGTAATCCCAGAATTTTGAGTATGTGCCAGGCTATTCCACAAGGCAGCCCAGATGCGTGGGGATGACAGGCCATGGCTTCTGTTATGTCAGGCAAACGGGGAGCCGTGCGTGAGGACGAAGCCAGCAGGAGCATCCCCGCTGCTCGGCACGGGCACGGACAGTGTTCGTGGGTGTCTCAGGCACGGGAATTAGGCTGAGGACATGATTACCCTGCCAGACCTATCAACCAGTGCCTCTTCAAGGCTGGCCCTCTGAAAGGCAAGGTCCAGTGCCCTTGGGGATGTGAGTCCCTAACTTCTGAAACCATGGTAGCTCTTACACGATTTAGAGGCTGTGCATTCTGTGTTACAGTTACTTGAGTCTTATCTATCCATTCAATGTCAAGTAGATGGCCCCATCCCTTTCCCATCTAGTCTGCCCTGTCCCCACCCGCAGCAGAGAACCTTGTACAGAGTGGCATTCACTGTCTTTTGTTACAGGTTTGAATTTAATATGAAGTATTATGGACTTCTTTGGTGTCTTAATGCAATATTTTACTCCAGTGCTTTGAAGTGTGTGTGTCGCGCGCACACACACACACACACACACACACTGCTCTGCAGCAGTAACAAGTTGGTGTGCTCTCCTGAGAGATAGGTGCATATTAAAGCACACTGGATTCATATTGTCCCCACAACTTTGCTCTTCTGGCCACTATAGCCTTCCACGTCACCGGCCACATGAATGGAAAATGTTTCTGGTTTTGCTTTGTAGAGTTCCCCTGGAGTTCTTAGATGTCTGTATGGAGCAGAGGTTTGGGGTGTTCTCTTGTTTTGTTGTTTTGTTGTTGTTTAGGATATGGAAGAGTCCAGAAGAATATATCATTTAAAAATGTAATAAAATCACACATTCAAAAGATTATACCAGCTGGACTAGTCCAATCTTTGATTTAATTTATTACTTAGTGTTTTGTATTCATTTTCCCTTCCAAAAAAGGTTAAATTTGAAATTTTATTAAAAATGCCTTTCCTTGGAATTTATGGGTTGGGGTAGCTGTTCTATCCGGTTGCCATGTAGAATTAGTATTTACTGGACAAGATGCGTTGATTCAGAAGGTTGTCTGTGGAGTGCTTGCCCCGAGAGGGTCATATTAAATTTGAGAGAAGCTTTCTGAGCAACATAGCATCTTGGAGACAATATATCAAACTGATAGATGCCCGGCTCTTCTGCTAAGAAACCAGAGGTGGAATTATGGCTGGCTCCCAGTTATTACTTTGGTACTAAGGAGCCTCTAAGGAATAGGTCGAGGATAAAAGGGGTTAACCAGAGGGGAAAAAAGGTTTCCAGAATTCAGTGTTACGGAAAGCATACAGAATGAATAGTTCTATGTATGTAAGATGATCTCTCTGTTTGGAAATACTTTGCAACTTTATATAATCAGAGTGTAACTGATTTAATAGTGCTCTTTTTTTTTATCACTCAGAAGAAAATTCAAGATACCTTATTATTATTATCAGGTCTACTTTGGGACACTTCTCTATTCTTTCTTAATAGTATGGTTATGAAGTTTTTAACACTTGAAGAGACTGCTTTTGTGTACATATTTAAAACTCTGTATTTTTCATGTTGACAATTTCTTAGAGCTGATTTTTTCATTCAGAATTTGAATTGTCCACAATATTATATTCCTTGACACAGAAAAAATTAGACAAAAAAAAGGAATCAAATGAAGGACACAGTTTCATATATTATTCTGTATGCAATTTGCACTTTACTTTTTGCCTGTGCTCTTTTTATATGTGCATGTTATAAATCAGTTTAAAGATAATATCAAATGAGAAGTTATCATTGCTAAAACTATTTGTGTTCTCAGGTAAAATATCAGTTAAAATGTCTTTAGCCACGAATGTCCTTTAAACCAAAGCTCTGGAGTTAAGTTGTTGGGCTGGCTGGCTCTGGGCAGCAATCTCACTGCCTTTCCTGGTCATGTCACATTTTTACTGACTGAGAGAACCATTCCATACCGATTTGTTTCTATTCAAGTACCCAATTTACTCTCACACTTCAAGCTGATGTCCTTGCTTTTATTTTGCTTTCTTAGAAAGTGGAGGCCATTAGAAGAGATCTCTGTTTCCTTTCCCATCAGCAAATCTGTCTTTCTGCATGTGTAGCTCAGAGTCTGCTTCCACGTGTTCACAATGCGGGGACTGTCCCAGCTTTATTCAGCAGGCAGTGTGCACTGCCCCTCAGCTCAACTCCATGTGCACTGGCTTGCTTCTCCCTCTCTCCCCCACATGAGAAATATGATTCTTCCTTCTGTGTGATCATTTTCCCCTCTCTTTTCTGGATTGTTCTGTTGACCTTTAACAAATAGCCAGTACGTCTCCAGCATAACGGATTTATTTGGGAACAACAAAGAATTGCAGTTCGGGACATTTGGTCTTACAGTGAACCACACACAAGTCCAGAGAAACAGAAGAGAGGACTGCTCTTTTTTGAACTTGGGAGGGTCTGTTGTAAGCAGAGACTTCATTGGTGGAAACCGAAAGTTGGAAGTACAGTGACTTTTCATTGGCTGAGTTATGGCAGTCTCCCATTGGCTGAGCTGTTACTGGGCAAGGAAGCATCTTTTTTTCCCACCTGCTGAGGCAGTCAAGTAGTGTCACTTCCTGTTGGAGGTGCAAGGTACGTGTCTTCCTGTTGGGGTCAGTGGTGTGTTGAGTGACAGGTCTGTGAGAGTTCTCTCTCCCAGCTGCCCACCTGCATTTTAAATGATGCGGCCATTTACCAGTTTTCCTATTCCACTAAGCATGCATGTGCTGTAACATCTCCCAGTTTCAAGAAAACCTTCCTTTGGTGCCATAAACTTCTCTCAGTGCCGCCTCGTTATTTCCTCCTCTTTAGAACAGAACCCCTCAAAGGAGCTGTCTGCTCAGTGCATCTTCTCATTCCCTGCTCGGCCTTCTCGGATCGCACTGCCCCGTGCACCCCGCTCTGCGTGCGTTCTCGGCAAGGCCGCTGAACAGCTCCACGTGGCCGCAGGCGGAGCTCAGCACTCTGTCGTTTTCCCCCTTCCTGTCAGCACGTTTCCCGGGGCTGGCTGACCAAGCCTGCCTTTCCCGCCTGTGGTTTCTTCCCTTGGCTTCCGGGCTGCACCTTCTCTTAGCTCTTCCCTGACTTCACTGGCCACTCCTTTAAGTCTCCTGTGTTGTACAGGTGTCCCCCTGACCCCAGAAATTTGGTGGACCTCAGGGCTCAGTCCTCACACCCCTCGTATACCCACTCTGTCCACACTCGCCCCGGGTTCATTCCGTCGAGTCTGAGCCACCGATTACCCCACATGGCCCCGATCCAGATTCCTGTCTCCCTTGGTGTCCCCACCAGAGGTGCAGACCACACCCCTTCAGGGTAACAGGGCCGTTCAAAGTGTTGACCCTCTCCATAACCGGTGTCTCCCCTCAGCGTTCCTCATTTCAGTAATGGTGCCACCATTCACCTGGGTGTTCGGGACAGAAAACACGGACGTCATCTTTATCTTCCTTGTTTCTTCCTGGCACGGCACTCCGCACTGCATGGCACGGCCACCTAGCAGGGCTGTCTGGGAGGTGGCCAGCCGTGTCACAGGAAACGCAGAGGCATCGTCGCCAGTCTTTTCCGGACAGCCCTCATATATCACCACTGTTACCACTCGAATGTAAACTGCTGTCACCACGTGCCTGGGTCGCCCCCGTAGGTGACTTCCCTACTCTGCTCTCGTCCCTGCTTCCCGTTAGCACCGAGGAGCTCTCATCAGTTACGGATGATGCAGTTTCCCGTATTCACATCCTGCAGTGGCCCCAACGCCCGTTCAGAATGGCTCTCAAGGCCTAGACCTCCAAACTATCTGGAGGGCCCTAGGCCCTGCCTGTCCCCTCCACCCTCTTTCCCTGTTTGTCTCCTTAGTCTGTTCCGGTGACATTGGCCTCCCACAGCCTCCTAACCACGGCCAGGGCAATCCCGTGTCCCGGCCTTGGCACTCCCTGCCCTCTCTGGTTGCCCTGCTCTCCCCCCAGACATTCTCGTGACCACCTTTCTACGCCACCGAGGTCTCTGTCTGAACGTCACCCGACAACGTGTGCTTCATGTGGCGCTTCTGTCTGATCCGAATTGTTACGTCATCAGTAAAATTGCACACACCTTTTCACTTCGTCCTTCTTTACGCTGCTTCAGTTTGCTCCTGAGCACGTGTCGCCCTCCGGTAAGACCTTGTGTCTCCGTCTGCTCAGTGCTCGCCCCTCGGGTTCACACGCAAGTTCCTTAGGGCTGGGGGCGGGGCTCATCCTCTTGACTCAGCGCTGCTGACCCTCCTCACTAAGAATGCTCCTCCGCATGGAGTAGAGGCTCAGTGGTGTTTATTGAATAAATTAGTGAATTATTGATGATCTCAGAATCCTTAACAACAGATTAATGAAACACATAATCAAATTCTTCTGTTTTCATCAGCGGTCCTTCATTAGCCTCTTGGTTCACAGGTGGGGTCCCCGGAATTGGGGAGTAGGTAAAACTCACACACTGCAGAAGGTTATATGTACAGGAAAGTTGAAAATGAGCCCAGATACATGTTTTTATTATATTGATTCCTTTTTCACCAATGGCCTCCAGTCATCCTTGGTCATTAGAAGCTCATAATAATCAGAATATTCCTAAAAATTACATGATAGTATAATAGCACTTAAAGGGAGGTTCAGGTTAATCCAATAAAATAATAATAGTAACAATAACTAACAATTAAAAGTCACCAAGAGCCAAAATAAAGTGCTTTGTATACATTATCTCCAACCTTCTCAGCAGTCCTGCAAAGGAAAAATCTTATCCCATTTTAAAGATTAAGAAATATGAACTCCGAATCATTCGGTGATCTTCCTAAAGCCCCAGAGCTTTGTTTAATTTGCCTTTTTTGTTCCTGACTATCTTTGCAACAAACTCTGATACGATTGTTCATTCAAGTTACACCTCTTGGAAAAATTATAATAGCCAGAGTCATCTTGTCAATTATTTTTAATGGAAGAGGCTTTAGTTTTACTCATTCCTGTTAGGCCTTCTAGAACTATTTGAATTGATTTCCCTAATAGATTATATCAAGCAAGTATGCTGAATTGGGAAAAGATTTGCTAGAAATTTAACTAGACTAGAAAAAGCGACATATATGACCCAATTTATAATATATTTGAATAAGGCAGTGTCACTGCAGAAAAAGGACAACTAAAACACGGGAGGAAAGAAGTTTAGTCTTTATATTAAAAAAGTTATGTATTAAATTTGTTGGAGTGACATCGCTTAGCAAAACGACAGTGGTTTCACATGTACAATTCTGTAGTCCATCGTCTGTGTGTCGCGTTGTGTGCTCACCACCCAGAGTCACTTCTCCTTCCGTAGTTTTTGTATTTTTTTCAGTGATCATTAAGGCTGGAATGTGCTCGTCTCAGCCAATCGTGTATGTTGATCATTGTAGAAGAATACGATTTTAATAAACCTTTCTCAGAAAAACAAAACAAGAGCGTGCTGTGCTCCTGAGTAGAACTGTGATTAAGGTGGCAGTGGGTGACACAGACGGAGTAAGCGATCTGGACTCCTTCAGTGTTCGATTGCTGGATTATTGAGCAGAAGCTGCATTAAAAGGGCGCTGTCCTGTGCGCTTCGCTACGTTCCCTCCCTGTTTGCCGTTAGACGAGCAGACTCCAGGTGGGGATGCACCGCGCACTCGGTCGTCTCGCCGCGCCGGGCGCTGGCTCTTGAGAGGGAAACGCTAATGTAGTCGTGTTGAAACAAACAACGTCCAGAAGTACAGTAGTTCAGGAACGAAAATGTTAAATTAAATGGACCGTGTTTAATGTCGTTGTGGATCCCGACGAAGAGTTTTTCCAGTATGTGGAGCATTTCGGTTCCATCCAGCATATGTTCTCCGTGGATTTCTCTGCTCTAATTCATCTGTGTTTGTCGACAGCTCCAGATGGCGTGCTGCCTCCCAGGCTTTCATCTGCCACTCTGACCAGTCTTCAGGTTGTCTGGTCTACACCAGCTCGGAACAACGCCCCCGGCACCCCCCGATTCCAGCTCCAGATGAAGCCCGGCCCCTCGGCCAGTGGATTTCTAGAGTGAGCTTACTGTGTTGTTCATCCACCCGTCACTGGGCTTTCACCATGTGGATGGAATTTATTTTACCTTTCCCCCTCCACCCCACCATTTTTTTAAATTAAATTTATTGGGGTAACATTGGTTAACAATGTGATATAAATTTCAGGTTTTTGAACAATTGATCAGTTCTCATTTGCAACAAAGACCACCTTTGGAAAGTTGGAACAGACAAAAAGCAAGCAACACCCTAGGAGATAATTATTTGCTTTGTAAGCATATCCATTTCTTCATTCATATAGCATTTAAGAGAGGGCTGCTTCGTCTGTAAGTTTTCATGAGCACATGTATTGTGCGTGCACACACCTGAACCCCCCAAAATGCTAGCTGAGCTGTGGCTGAACAATTATACCTACTCCACATGGCCAACATTCTTGATGCTAGAGTAGAATTTATTCTATGCTACTAAAATTTGCAGCTCATACTAATGCAGTAGTACAAACCCTCAGCCAAATGGCTACTAGTTTTTGAAGAGAAAGCATGTGATGACAGAAAATTGCAGTGCTTAATATATGAGGTTGGACAATTAATTTTGCAAACTCATCTGAGGAAAAGTGTTACATAGGGAGTTCCCTGATGGTGTAGTGGCTTAAGGCTTTGGCGTTGGCGCTGTCAGCACTGCGGCCTGGGTTCGATTCCCAGTCAGGGAGCTACCCACATACCAAAAAGCAAAAAAAGAAAAGTGTTACATACCTCATTGCTGAAGATCACTACAGTCACCTTCAAAGTGCTCCCCTTGGGAAACTATGCACTGTCGCCAGCACCTCCATCCTTCGAAGCAATTTTGGAATTCTTTCTGGAATGGCCATCAGAGCTGTCATCGTCCCCCAAATCTGACAGTTAAGTTTGTGAACTTGCCACTGTGTGTTTACATTGGCAACGCTGTACAAACAACTCGGTAAGGTGTCGTAACCTTGGTAAGGGGACGATGACAGCTCTGATGGCCATTCCAGAAAAGAGTTCCAAAACTGCTTTGAAGGATGAACTAGGTGCTGGCATCGGTGCACAGCTTCCTAAGGGGAGTACTTCAAAGGTGACTGTAGTGATCTTCAGCAGTGAGGTGTGCAGCACTTTTTCTAGGATGAGTTTGTGAAATTAATTGTCTGACCTCGTATGTTGACATTCTCTGAAAATTCTTTGCAATCAAATTTTCGTTATTATTTTATTTCTTTGAATGTGTAAAGCTCCCTAACCAACACTCCTTCCTACAGCGTATTTCCCAGTCCCTCTGCATCGTCAGGCTGTGAAGTGAGGGATCTCCAACCGCACACGGCATACTGGTTCCGCTTGGTGGCCTCCAATGGATTTGGCAACGCGCATAATTCTTGGATTCTGTTCATGACGACAGAGGACAGTAAGTGGTCTGGACCGTACACAGCCAAATGTCCTCTACACTGGGATGTCTTAAATGTCTTCAGTTTTTCCAAACAGAGAAATAAGCCTTCCCTATTTTTTTGGCAGGTAGTGACAATCTTTTGCTGGGCAAGGGTGGTCAGATTTCTGAAAGAAGAAAAGTGTAGACTTGGAGGGTTCGGTGTCCAGACAGGAAGAAGTAATTCACAATAAATTATGATATGGCCTCATTCTGCCCTTGAGGGCACATCTCGGTCCTGCAAGAGAGAGGCTATCATCCTCTCCTCTGTGACCGGACATCACAGCGTCCACTGCTTTGGAGGGATTCTGGTGGTCGAAGACCATGAAAAATGGTCTTGACTTGATGAGGATGCTGAGAGTCTCCTTTTACCTTTTCCTGGAAATAGACTTCATGGTACTTTTACTTGCACCTGAAAGACAGCCTCCAGGATAAAGAAGTTTAATCCGATAGCAGTGAGTCTGCATGTAATGCGTGGGGTAGCTTGAGGGTGCCTTATTCAGCCAATAAAGAGAATGTGCTAGTTTTTCACGGAAGAGCTATGTTTGCATATCTGTGTTTTACTAGGAAATAAGCACATGGATATGATACTTGGTTTTATCCAAATTGCTTCTATAAAACCATGTATATGGAAGTATGATTTTTTTTAGAAAAGTTGGAAATTAAGTTACACAGAGTGAACGAGGACACTGTATCTTTGAGAAATGAGGTTTTTCGGGTTAATCTTGTGACGTCTTTGAATCGGAGGCCTTCCGGTGTTGCTGCTCTGTTGGCCAGTTGCCAGTGAGCTCCCTATCCAGTGAGGACCTGGGTGACTTTCAAAAGGCTAAATATTCGTCAGAAGGCTTGGTAGTCGAAACAACATCAATTGCGTATTAAATAGGTTTTTATTTCTACAGTGCCCTTAATTATATCATGTTAGTGAGGAGAAGACGTCAAACGAGATAGAATCAGAACTGTGTACCTTCCGTAGAGCTTACTTTATTTTACAGAAACCCATCATAGACAACAATGTGTCATACTTCGTCCTTTTCTCCCAATCCGGAACCACTCCCTGGGAGCTAGTTAGGTGCCTCACGAGGGCATCCCCAGTTCTTTCGTTCTCAGTTGTGACATTTGGTGACATACACACAGTGCCATCAACAGCACCCAAGGCCCAGACAGCGTCACTGCCCACACATCACACCTGCACCAGCTTTCGGGGGAGCGTACCTGCAGGCCCAAGAGCCGGACATCGTGGTCATTAGTATGTACGAATTTATAAACTGGAGAACTCACACCCAAAACATGTTTGAAGCAACATTAAAAAACAAACAAACAGCAAAACAACCGAAAAGAGATTTTTAATCTCCTCCTTGGATATCGATAGCCTGCGTGATGGCACTCAGTGATGGTCATCTGAAAATAATTTTCCAGCCCCCTGCAGAAGTCATGGCCCCACAGAATGCCACATTGGAAGAGGAGGCACATGGTCTCCTGTTTTGGGTCTCCATAACTTCTGTTCCCGGAGAGGAAGGGTGACACTTGGATTACAATAGGGACCATGAGCTCCTATCCACAGGCAGGAAGTTAGCACACAGATGAAGTTCAAAATATGGCAAAGGACCAATCAGCACAGCATCCTTTGTTGAGAAAACTATCTCCTGCCTTATCTTACCATCAAACAGGTCTTTGTGGCTAGAATTTTCATGCACAGAGCCACTATCTTCTTCGTGATTTTTTAATGGCCTGGGTTTAGAGTGGATTGTGTGAACCCATCGCCTTCCTTGTGTAAGAACTGGTGGCACTTGATTATACAGCAGGAATTCACTCAGAAAACCCAGCCACGGTTTCCATGTAAATCCTTTCCCCAAACAGAGGACTCTTCCATCCCGCTTCATGTGTGCCCTGTGCAGTCAACGAGGCCGCAAGAGCCCCAGGCGGAGTCGTCAGTGCGTGCTCACCCCTGAGACACAATGACGGCGTGCTCTGTGTTTAGGGACGTTGGGGGGGATGGATGCCACCTCAGAAAGGATGTGCAGTTGCGTTGGCAAAGGCCGAGTGATTGGGGCTGGGCACACGCCGTCTTCCTGTCAAGGCTTCGAAGCGTCGCTCATGTAAAACTGCCCGTGCTGACCACGCCACGACCAGCACGGCGTGCACTTCGTACCTGATCCCACCCAGCACCTCCCGTCCGCCAGAGCTTCCCGTTCTGCGTGTCATCTTACAGAACGACACAGACAAGTCCCCTAGTGCCCACACCTGAATTTCATGCCCTCTTGCCCCTTTCTGCATCCACCACAGCCCTGAAACGTCCTGGTGCCAACCGAAGGTCACCAGCAGCAGTGGTTTCAGTGGGAGATAGTGGGACAGTGATTGCTATCACACCCGTGACACAGACGGGACCAGCAAGGGAAACCCAGGCGGGACACGAACGACAGCCCTAGAAACATGCTTCCTGCGAAGCGAAGCTCAGTTCTCACAGACAGACAGCAGAAAGGGCTGTGAGGGGTTTTAATAGATTCCTTTTCCAGGGAATTTGTCGTGTACATCAGTGATAACCACACATAACCAGTTCCATACATTTTTAAAAGTCCAGTGGGCTGATTCCAAATAATGCACATTGCGTATGAGTATTTTAAGTCCTGTTAAACGTGTGTTAACAAAAGAGTTCATTCCAGCCAACTTGGCCAGGGTAGAGTTCCACTATCTGCAACCAGATAAATACAAATAACACGAGTTGCTTTTTTTTTTTAACATGTTGATGGCAGTCCAAACACCTTGCATGTTTGCAGTTTGCAAAAATGCATTTATATTGTGTTGGACTTGGGAGCATGCAATTAATAACATCAAGGCAGACCCTGGACTAGCAGCTAAAATTTTTTATGTCTTTTAACCAGAAATGACCACAGTCCTGATTATGTTAGTGTTCCCTCTCTCTTGTGCATTTCTCGTTCGTTTTCTGTGCAGTTTACCCATGGAGAAATTGCGGTCAGCTGGAAGGCCACGTTTCGTCCAGCGTCAGCTTGAACGTGGACAGGCTGTTTTGCCTACTGAACTGCTGCTGTGTCCGACGAGGTAATCTGCTCTTCTCAAAGCTGTGGGTTCCCCAGACCAGTAAAAGTTAGATGATCTGTTTCTCTCAAGGCTTTTGGGTCACAAGATTAAAATATAGAAGATCTCTGTCATTTTTAACAACAAACATACAGTATATACAAGGAACTAGGTCAACTTAATAAAAACGAGATGGGTTTCTAAACTCACTTCTCTAACTTCAACAACAATGACAACAAACTGTTCTAAGTGTAGATTATTTAGTTGTCAAGTATTTTTAAAAGCCTTCAAAAATGCAATCATTTCACCAAATTTGTAGTGAAAAACTTCACGTTTATAATTTTAACCACTAGCCTAAGAGACATTATTGACTACATTTGTGGAATTTGAATAGTTTTTGGTAGATTTACTTACACGAATTTTTCATGTGTTCGTTGCTTTGCTAACAGATTATTCATGAATTTTGACTGGAATGTGCTAGAATGTAGGAAGATGTATTACCTACACAGTGAGATTTTAAGTACTATTAACATATTATATTTACTCAAAATATTAGATTTTATTATACTTTTATGCTTAGTGCACTGTGAACAAAGAATGAAGCAATGAGGGAAAATTATCCTAGTACCTGGGTCCTGCTTACTTTTCCCACCTGCATTCCTGAGCATTTCCCCCCTTGATTCATCTTTGAGATTCTCATAGCCGTTTTCAAGGAATGGAGGTTCTTCTGGAATAAGACAGAAAGGCATTTCATTTTAATGGAAATCTGTATCTACCAGAACACGTTTCTTTGTCATTGTTGTCTGTCAAAATTCTACTTACTCCTTCAGCCTCAGCTCAGATGTCACCTCCTTGGGTTCTTGTGTCTATTTAATGGTGTACCACCGAAGCCCTCTTCTGAACTGTAACTTCCCAGGACCTGAGGCTTTGTCTCGTTTATCTGTCTTTGTCCCAGGGCCTGATGGAGAGTGTGTGATACAGAGCCAGTGCCCCCAAAATTATTAGCTAATGCACTAATGGAAAAGAGTTTCATGGTAGCAAATTCATGTAAACGTTAATCGGTATCCAGGATCAAATGAGATGTGCACATTACAAAGGTGAACAAGACACGGTTCTTTCCTTGAGGTCCCCACTGTTCGGCTAGGGGGACACACAGCATACCCATAGTGATAATGTGCAGAGCTGAGCCTTGTCTGAGCACAAGCCCAGTGTGAGAGCATGTCCCTTGATGTGGGGTGTCAGGAAAGCCTTCCCCAAGGAGAAGACCAGGAGAGAGCACAGAGAACCATGTGTTTCTGGGGTTCACTTTATTGTCAAATGTACTTCCTAACACTAATCCAGAAAAAGCAGTTGCTGTGGGGGGGTCTGCTGACTCAGGAGACCTGGGGCTGCTTGCAGGCCATTCGGCCCTGAGGATGAGGAGACCGGAAGGGTGAGGGCCAGAGGCGAGTGTAAGAGGAGCACGTAGAGCACCGCTCGCTCTCCGCCCGGGTTGGAGGCAGCCTACCGGCTGTCCCTTCGGTTCAACATGAGCTGTCTCGAAGAGGATAATGAATGTTCTAATTAGAGAGGCTTCTGCTAGCCCCCAAACCATGTGCTATTTCAAAACAAAGTGGGGAGGGATAGATGGAAGATTTCCAAAAGCAGAACACTGTTTTCTTGTTCCTGTCCTTACAACCTATAATGAGAGTTAAACACTCTGAGTCCTTGTGATGGAGAGAGAAATAAAAATGTGGTGCGAGATTGGATTGTGTGAGAGCAGGATTTCCCAGATCATTTAGTGAGAGTGTTGGTGTCCTTACGAATATGTAGGTTTTAAAGCTAATACTGCATGGCAGTCATCTTTTTGTTTGGGTATTTTACAATTTAAAGGCTCTGCCTGCACCTTAGGAGTATTCTGTGAGAGAGAAAAATAGGAACATCTTTAAATGAGAGTGGAGAATATTTGTATCAGTAGATTTTATTTTACTTAATGAAGACCTGTGAACTACAAGTTCAGTGGTGCTACATGATTATTTTGCTCTTTCCCTTCCAAATATGTTTCCTAATTGCTTTCACTATTTAACTTCTAAATGCTGACATGTTTATCCTTGCAGTGATGTGGGTATCTGTTTTACCCAGGGCAAAAGACTCATGATGTGAGTTCCTAAATCTGCTGCTTTTGAGAGCAAAATGGCTTTGTACATATGTCACTACATAGTTTGCTTCCTGTTGCATAGACTCCACCCCTCAAATTCTTGCATTTCCAAAAGGCATAAAAGCAAATATTCATTACTTTTACATTATTATTTCCCAGGCCAGAAGCTGAAAGTGACCAACAGAAAACCCTTTGAAATGATGGATTGGTTCATGAAAAATCTTCCCCACCTGGCCTCAGTTTCCCTCTTGAGCTCTTGAATTTCTTTGGAGCACATAAAGCACATTGCTCTCCAAATTAGGATCCTCTAGTTCTTTTCAGACTTTTTTCTGCCTTCAGGAATTCTCACACCATCCTGTTTAATTTTCTGTCCCAAACTTTCAAGGAAGAACAGCTGTTTACTTTAACAGTATGCCCCGGTTCTAAAAGACAGAGCATTCTTCATGATTTATACTTGCTGGTCCTGATCCCAAGAGAAATGGAGAAAACTAGTTCCCCAATGTTGGTTCTCCTACTTTCAGGCTATCAAATAGTACCCTTTCAATGTCAACACCTTCTAGTCTTCAGATGTTCCTCTTACTAAACAGTGATGCCTACGTGACTAGTCCTTTTGTTGTTTCGTCAAGAAGCTGAGTGTTCGTTCGTATGTGTGAGCGTGTGTGTGCCTGCATGCATGTGTGTATGTGCGCGCATGTGTATGTGCGTCCGTGTGTATGTGCATGTGTGTGCAGAACCATAGTGCCCATTCTTAGTGTTTGTTTTGGGATGCAGCTATTGTACTCTCTTCATCATCACAAGATTAACATTTCTTTATCTTTATTTCATTGGTCCTGTTACATTTAAGTCTTTCCATTATGAGCTGTCTAAAATCCTTTTGGGAGGTAGTTGGGTTATAAATAATAAATTGATAAAAAGAATTCATGATTAAAGGGATGACAGAATCCATCACTCTCCTCCTCTGCTAACATATCAGTAGTGAATATCAAAAGGCCACATTAACAATTAACGTCTAATATATTGCTCTGTGTAATTATACATCCATATATTTGCCATCGTGATTTTTAATCCATTGGAGAATTTAGGGGCTAGTCACTTGTGGAGTTAATATTACTAAAAAGAGCTTTTAAAATGAGTGAGTTTTTAATTAGAATGGTAAAAAGTTGCTTCAGGGCAGTAATGAGAATATAACAAAAACTGAGCAATCGTGGGGTGACCCTGACAGCAAACAGCTGTGAAAGACCTGTGAAAGCCGCCGAAAGTTATATATGCACCGAAGGTGTGAGTCCAACTGTTCACCCATACACGCACGCACACACACACACGCATACATGTGTGTGCGCACACCCTTACCGTGTACACACCTGAGTATCAAGATAAATAAGCCGATCCCTCCGTTAACCATTTTCTTACTCTACTCTAGGCTGCGGCTGAACTTTTGAAACTGATGAGCCAAACCGGTTTCCCATAAGAGATGGTTTTGTTTGCCAAAATGAAAAGTACTTTCCATTACCGGTGCTGTAATGAGATGGCCTGAAGCATGAATCAGGGCTTCGGACAGAAAGGCCCCCATCCCCAGCGCCGGGAGGGGCTCGTCTAACCCGGTTCAGCCGCGGAGAGGGGTGTATGGGCGTGCTTCCTTCCCTGGCCAGCTGAGCGGTGTGGCTGTCACACTTCCCCATCTCGCCTCCAGTGACAGCTGCATTGACAGCGTGTTATACCCCACATTGATTTTACAGTTAAGGAGCTGATTGTGATATATAGGGACTTTAAGAATTCAGCTGAGAGGCTGACTTTTGCCTTTTATCATTCCATTAAAATTTTATAACCATCTTTTTTATGTCACTTCATCCATGAATTCTTACTTTAGAAAGTGATAGCTACGGCTGTGAGCCTAACTTTCCTCATGTTCAGAGCTTTTTATTGTATTAGCAAACTACCCCAATTATAGTTATGACTCATGTTTTACATAATTGTGGTGACCCTTCCCGCCGGGCAGTAGCATGCCAGTTGGTTTGTGCGTAGAATTAGACGCCTCGGCTTACCGTTCTAAAGCACAAAGTTGATAGAGTGCCAGGAGTCGGGTTTTAACCCTTCCTGAGCCAGAGGAGCTCGTCGAGCTGCTCGCAGCTTCTCTCCTGAGGCTGACACGTCTGAGGACCCTCCTTGCAGCAAGAGTAAGGAACCTTCTCTCCTGACGTGGAAGCTAGTGCTCGCTTTTACGGGGGGAGAACGCATGAAATTGAAATGAAGCATCTCTTCTTTCCCAAGACAAGAGATCACCTTAAGGAAAGCCGCCGTTCTGGCGGGGAGGGGGGGCTTGAAGTCAAGTTCATCTCATCATCATGGATGTTTCCCCTGTCATCTTACTCGGGAGAAATAAAAGGCTTATCCCCATCATGACAGGAAACAAAACTGCATCAGTGTTGTTCCTTTTCCCCGAAGAATCTCACAGTTTGATGGTGCACATAGGAGAAATAATTGTGCAAGACCCCGGCAAAACCCAATGCAAAATACTCTGATTTTTCAATGTATGTTGTTCTTTTTTTACCCCTAAAAGAAGGTGAGATAGGGTTGGACGTAAAAGGTTTGAAGCCAGAATTGATTTTCTGGACCCAGATCTCCAAAACAACAGTGTTACCTTACGCGACGCTCGCTCAGTATTCTTGGGGAAATGGCCAAATCCGGATGACGAGTGTAAACAGGGAACGATCCGTGTACCTATTCCGATGGAATCCTTGTCACTGTTCCTCTGTCCCGGCAAGCACAAGTAGGAAATGGCGCAGTGCTTCTAAGAAAGCTTTAACGTGGACACTGACCCCAACTGACACAGGAAATGTGGTCTGGACCCCGACCCCTGTACTCTGTGGGGTTTTTCGTCTTCAAATAGGACGTATTTCCGCATTGTCAGTAAAGACCTGGCGCCAGGTGTACCGTCTTTCCCCTCAGAAAGTCATTACGATTCCACCATCAGTCTAGTTGGTGACAAATACGTGGATCATGCTGTGTGACAGTGTGGTCACGTAACCAGCAACACTGGAGTCACAAGGTTTGGGAAGCAGCAGTTCCATGTAAAACTTAAACCTTGAGTGCAACAGTGAGTCGCACACACACGTAATCAATGCTGTTTTAAACAATTACTAAATTCAAGTATATCCTTTTTTTTTTTTTTTAAGGATTCTTCAATAAAATCTAATGTTCACAGAAAAATCTCCTCTTAAGTGCCAGAATTGCTGTGGGCAGAAAAGGGGAATATAGGATTTTCTTGATCGGTTGTAGCAATTTATAGATCTCAGGCCATGGTTTATAAGAATGCTAAATGTTCTGGAATTATAGCTGTTACTGATCAGTGATTGAGCTAGATTTGTGTTATTGCACCATGTTCTTGCTTGTACCTAGAGAGCAGTAAAGCCTCGATATAATAAAAAGCACCTGCATTTTAAATGAAATTTCAATTGAAAAACTTAACAGCCCTTCAAATTGCAGAATTTAACGCAGCCCAGTAAAGCTTAAATAACACTTTGCCTCCGCAGGCTGAGGGCTTGGCATTCAAGGTGACTTGATTATGTCGCGTGGTGAAATTATTTACAATTAAGGAATTTCTCTGGAGGGCTGCAGCATATTTGTGGTTCCACAACACCCAGGCAGGCATATGGCGGGCCTTTTTCAGTATTCATGGAGCCTCCTGGACCTTTATGATAATTGAATCAGTTAGAGTGCTGAGTGGGGCAAGCATAAAACCTGTTAACCTAAAGGTCAGCTCTGTGCATTGTTTATTTATCAGGAGGTGAAAGAGCTAAATCGGCAGCTTCTGTCACAGTCACAGTAAAAAATCACCTATAATATTAACAGGGAGTAGATAAATTGCAAATCATGGATTAGAATGATAAACAGAAATCGGTATAATATGGAATATAGAACGAGCAACGCCGAAGAATTTTCCTGGGCTCTAGGCTATGCCGGTTTGTTATGAAGTGTTATTGATTCTCATTAGCTACGGAGGCTCTAGAAAGAAAAAAAATGGGGCAGAAGCTAGAACTTGGATTGCAACTGCCCTCGTGTGCATTTCTCTTCTGATATCTTGATTTCATAAACATACTTGTGATATTCCTGAGTGTGAGCTTTATTAAAAAGAAACAATTTTGGTAAAGCCACCTTAGGAGGGGAAATGACAGTTTGGTTCAATAGTATTCAAATGACAATTTAGTTCAATAGTATTCAACAAGTACTTGCCCATTTGCAAGCAAAGCAGTAATAGTCCTTGTCTTAGGTATTTACTTATGGACTTTAGCCAGTGTTCAGATCCACACCCTTATGGGAGAGTTATGACTCCTTTTAGCTTTACTTTGAGGAGACCTGGGAGGTTTCTAAGAGCTATCACATTTTGGGTTTCTTCTACTTTACAGGACCTGGACCAGTTGGCCCTCCAGTTTTCCTGGACATGAAGTCACGGATGGTAGTGGTCACCTGGCAGCATCCTTTGAAGTGCAACGGGGTCATTACCCATTACAACATTTCCCAACACGGCCACCTCTCCTTGAACACTTCCAGAAACGTCACTAATTGCACAGTGACCCATCTACGACCATACACTGCCTATAGGTTTCAGGTGGAAGCCTGCACTTCAAAAGGGTGTTCCCTGTCACTGGAGTCCCAGGTTGTGTGGACCCTTCCAGATGCCCCAGAAGGCATCCCATGCCTGGAGTTATTCTCTGATACCCCAGCATCTGATTATATCTTGGCAACCCCCCAAGCACCCCAACGGCTTGGTGGAGAATGTCACAATTGAGAGAAGAGTTTCAGGAAAAGAAATCCTCACCCTGGTGACTCTCCCAAGGAGTCATCCCCATGAGGTTTATTGACAAGACTCCAGCTCTTAGCCCGTGGACGAAATATGAATACTGGGTACTCACGAGCACTTTCAACGGAGGTGTGAACAGCAGTGCTTGGGTGGCAGTGACCATGAGACCCTCCTGACCTGCTGGGGTCCAGCCGCCCGCAGTGCAAGTGCTGGGACCCAGCACAGCCCAGGTGAGGTTCTGACCGGCTGCCTCCTTCGCAGGCGTAGGAAGCTACCCTGGGTTGACTCTGTGTTGAACAGAGCCATCTACTGACAGAACGCACACATCTGTTGTTTTAGGCACTCATTGGAGAAACAGGGTTTTGGCATTTGGCCCAAACTCTCTTCAGTTCGATGTCAGGTTTTCATTTCTCCCCGTATCCCCTTAATTATATCGTTGAGATGCTTCCATTTGCCTTGCACACCTGAAATATTTTGAATGCCACCATGGGATGCTTAACTTAACCACCACGTCAGATTTAAATAGATCAGGAAATGAGAAGAGATGGGAAAATACAGAGGGATGGATTAGCATATTAACAAAAGAGTCAATGCCAGTATTCCCTTTTATATTTTTAATGATCAAAGACTCAAAATGATGGGCAAAGAAATAAAATTGGTGTATTACTGGTCTATCTGGGAAGGGTTCAGTTATTCACCCGATTCTACTGGGAACGAGCTCTGGAGGACAGGATAACTACCATTGTTTTGGCTTGCGTACAAACGTCATTCAAGGGAAATTAGTGTAACCAAACAGGAGGGAGTTTTGTAGCTTAGAAGCCTCTTTTGTGTAAATACACGCATGCTTCCATGGACCCTGTCTTGTACGCCTGCCAAGAGCCTTGCTATAGTAGCCTGCTCACCAGAGCACGAAACAAAGGACATTTGCATAACAGCAAAGTTGATCTGTTGTCAGGTTCCTGGGATCGCTGTAGTGGGCCCTCTCCCCACCCCACCCCAGGCAAACGCTAGACGAAGCCATGGAGTGGAGGCTGTCCAGGGAATTTAGTTGAACCTACAAAGTAAAAGCTATTTTTCAAAGTCTTCATCAGTTCGTTTCAGTGGGAGGCTGCTGAAAGCCACACCTTTCTGGTAGCACTATCAAAAGCATGTAGCACTGCGTGGCTCAGATACTGAAAGGAGGTTAATGAGAAGTGCTTGACGTACAGGGCGAATGGTATGAATTGGGCAATCTTAAGAATGACTCTTCATTCAAAGTAAAAACAAAACAAAAGAAAACCCCACCTAAGGCTAGAGTTAGTCATCATTCTGCAAATGACTTGTTGTTTTAATCCTGCGGGAGTTTTGCAAAACTTGGATAGCATTCCCAATCGAGGGTACACAGCATCAACACAGTCTTGTCACAAAGGTGAAGCTATGTAATGGACGTTATTCTGGGTTCTTTCTAACAAACATTTAATGGGCAAGCTGATCTGAAAAAGAACACGTGTTTTTGGAAGAGTAATAGCTCAATGCACACGCCTACTTGATTCGGTATACACAAACGATGGTCACAAGTATCCCAAACAAGTTGACTGGTTTCTTCTTTCTTTTTAAGTCCCTTTTATTTTTTTATTTTGTAATCTCATCCAGGAAATAATATACATGACTTGTCTGCTAAAGTCACGTTTAGATTAGCTTGGATAAGGAGCTGAATCTGCAGGTGGGACACTTTTTTCTGTTTTCTTAAACCATAAAAAAATTTTTTTTTAATTACATAAAATCTTATGGAAGAAAATAAACTAATAAATGACAGCTGATTGTATTGAGTTCATATTAAGTTCCAGGATTTGCTCTCATTTAATCTTTACTAGAACCCTTTCAGATAGGTGCTGTAACTACCCCCAACATACAGGTGGGGAACCCCGGAATTGTGAGATTAAGTAGCCTGCCTGATGTGATACAAGGACTAAGAGTTGGGGTTCACCCCCAGGCATCATGGGTCCAGGAGCCTATGTGTGAGCTCTTCTCCAGTTCACACTGCGGTGAATGGAGGGAATGCTGTTTTCCTGGATGGAAGGACTTAATTCCATCATGAGTCAGTCCTTCCAAAGCTGACATACTCGAAACACCATCCGGCTTTCCATATCTATGAGGGCTGTCCGGAAAGTTTCCAGCCACGTAATATGAAAAGTAGAGGCATTTATGGCTGGGGTCTTTCCGAACGGCATAAGGAATATGTTGAAAAATTCTCTTTGTCCCAGCAGAGTGTAAAACTCCCCAAGAAGATTTTAAAATTAGCAGTGATTTCAAGCCAGGTAGTAAGAGTTGTGTGGACATGAGTCCATTGTTCATCGTAAGTCAGGATCATGATCACCCAGCGGCTGTCCGCCTGGCACGTGGAGAGGGCCCAGGTTGTCACCACTAGTGAATAAAAGTGCCCTGTGAAAATCTCAAGTGACACTCCTTCTGGAGGAATTCTTTTCCTCTCTCTTTAAAGCAGAAAATTTCAGTCCTTCTCTATTTTAATTTTTCTATTATTTCTTTCTGACCTTGATTTTGTATAGAGTTACAAATGTCAATGCCAGAGTGTCACTTTATAGAAATGTGTCTTAAAATTTCAAGCTAGCTGTATGCTAGGGAAAACTCTACCCAGCCGTGACGGCAGTTACTTACTGAATTCTGCCTCTGTGTGCATGGCATTAAAGGGGTCTAGTCTGGGCCCTGCTATCAAGACACTTAGAGTCTACTTAGGAGATGATATGCATATTCTAAAATTTAAGGAACATTGCTAGGCAACAATAAAGGAGATGAATCACAATAGCATATACATAAATGAGTTTTTTATGGCCCATATGCATTTTTCCTGGGCTCTGTTCCCCGCAAGAAAACAGATGTCTTACCACTATGTCCTTACAAAATTTGGCCAGAAAAGACAAGGAAGGTTAAACGTGGTATTCCATCGTAAAGTGTTGTTGTTCGTTTCTTCTGGTGCTCAAGTCCATGAGTCAGTTAAACAGGACCACCCTCATCAGACAGAGATTCGGGGACTCAATCGTGCATCCTCTAAAAATGGAGATGATGATCATCCTTGCACCCCCCAAAAAGAGAACTGATGTATTGTAAAGTATACACGAGCGCTGCAAAGCAAGGGGTTCAGATGTTTCATTGATAAGCAAGAAGCCTCTCAAACCCTCCTGGTGCCCCATTGATGCAGATGGATGTGTGAGCTCTGTGTGTCTGTGTGCATGCACCGTGTGTCCTCCTAGAACCCCCACAGAGGAGGTGAAGCCCTGAGGTATGTATGAGCCTGACGGTCCTAGGCAGCATCGGGAGCAGAAGCCAGACCCGGGCGGGGCACTGCACCTCGTTCCCTGCACAGCGCTCACTGGCCCCACGTCCTTGGTTACTGTCTCGTGCATAAGGCTGCGTGGAAGGCAGGTGTTGGGGAAGTGGCTGGCCTGGAAGCCAGGCCTCGTGGACTTACGCTGCTCTGTCCCTGCGTTGTCACGCTGATCCTAAGTTCACCTTTTCTTTCAGGTCCCGTGGGCGCCCCCGCTCACGCAGAATGGAGACATCCTCAGCTATGAGATCCGTATGCCTGACCCTCACGTCACAGTAACCAGTGCCGCTGCCCCGGCCTTGAGTCACGTCGTTACTCCTCTGACTCCTCTCACTAACTATGCCGTCACCACTGGGGCTTGCTCCGGGGGTGACGGGTACCTGGGAGGCTGCGCGCAGAGTTTCCCTGCCCACGTCACCACCCGCCCCAGCCTACCTGAGCACGTGCACCCGCCGGCCGCGGTCCCGCTGAGCGAATCGTGCGTTGGGATGTCTTGGCAGCCACCATCTCGGCCAAATGGACCCGATTTGAGGTAAGAAAAGGGACTGTGCTTTCAGATTGTGCCATGGTCTTCTCTTTCTACGAGAGAAGGAGCATAGAATGAACTCCTTATTGGTACCCTTATTGATACCCTCCACGCATGGCTTTCATACAGTTCCATATTGTGTATCCTATGTGGAACCATAAAAATGGATCAAGAGAGAACTATCACTATTGTGTACCCAAAACCCTCGAAACAACAATCACTCTTCTCTAATGATTCTTAGCATATTCCTTCCCTTGTGAGCAAAGTGTGGTTTTTTTTGCTGTGTCAGGAAAACTTGACGCATGTTCTAAATGGTTCATTTACACAAATAGGCGTCAGAATCCCAAAGCTAACACAGTAATTTTGGGGCATGTTGTTATTATCTGCAGACTTGCAAAGAATGTTGTCAGGGGTACAGATAAGATGAAAGAAAAGAGTTGTGATGATGAAATGGCTTTATAACAGCCTAAACTGGACTCTCAGCCAAGACGATGGGTTGCTAATATTATCACTGTTTATCAAGTACTGATGGTTTAAGTCTTTGGAAATCATCAACGTTACAAACTATTTGTATTTTTACTTTGTGTGAAGATGGCGACCAAGTATTCCCAAACTTGACATGGAAGAAATCTAAAATGTTATCATCCTCACTGATAGCAGAAAAGTATGACTATAGCTGATGGTTTCAAAATAATTGAATATATGGAACTTGAGCCTGGAAAAACTGACAATCTGGAAAAACACTTTGTAATCATAAATTAAGATGTTTTCTTTGCATTTACACACACACACTCGTACCACAAGACAGCCTGAATGTTAATAATAACATCAGCTGAGATAATCCCAGTGTTTCTGCTTGCTTTTTGCTTTAGATACGAGCTTCTGAGACATAAAATCCAGCAACCACTTGCATCCAATCCCCCAGAAGATTTAAATCTGTGGCACAATATTTATTCAGGAACTCAGTGGTTTTATGAAGATAAGGGTCTTAGCAGGTGAGATTACAAAAACTATAAAAACAAATGCTGGCATTTAGTTTGGGGCGTGTTGAATAGTTGAAGGTATCACAGTGTCTTCGTCGTGTGAGCACGTTATCAGTTACGCAGTAAAACGTGTTTGGTTATTATCTGTGATGTTAATCATCAAGCTGCAACCGCCAGCATGTTTGATGTTTGCTGTCTTCGCTGTGTGTTTAAAATAAGCCTTTGGAAGTCAAACCTGTAGACGTTTGAGCCTTAACTTGCTGCCTTTGCCACAGCTCTAGCAAGACATGAAAGCTTAACGGAGGAATTTGGGAATATTGAACATGTAAAACTGGGGGACTTCCTGGGCGCTTGTGAAATGCTGGCTATTTCGAGGAAAGAATTGTTGCAAGTCATTGATTCCGTCGGCAAAATATTTAGGTAACAGGCTTGAGACGTGAGAGAGTTCCATCCCGAGTTCAAGGAAAGAAAGAAAGGCGAGCAGGCAGGGTGGGAAAGAGTGCTGCACAGGAGGGCTGGGAGGTGTGCCTGCTGCTGCACCCTGTGTGGACAGCTGACTGCGTGGCCCTAGGCGAGTCACTTAACGCCTCTGGGCTCCTCTTTTGTTGTCCATAAAATGAAGAGACTGGGCGGGATTAAATGACTTCTAAATCTTCATGACGCAGAGCAATGCAATCAAACTGCGGAGCACCACAGATGTTACTTTATGGAAGCTTTCAGACAGCTTCTGTCTCGGGTTAGACTGGACACCCTCTGAGCACTGGGGCTAAAGCTGGCCTGTCTCCCTCCTCCTGCACACCCGCGTCCCGCCTCTGGTCACAGCAGCGTCACCTCTGCTGTGGCTGATGCACACCACTCACCTGCCCACCTGGCTTCTTCCCATTGCTGGTGCCGCCCTTGACCACGTGTTCCTCCCCGAATGGCTCCCTGCCCACTCTCTTCCTGGTCTGAAGTAGGTGCCCCTTTACCGTAGTTCTGTGGCACCACCCCCCCATGTCACTGTTGTCACTGTCCTGTCCGGGCTCATCTCCTTTTTGGGACACCCCATTTTATTGTCGGACCCACCATGAGGCTCTGTCGTCATGACTGATGTGTCCTCAGCCCCTAGCGGAGCGCCTGGCACATGGCGGGCCTTCAGGTGGGTGGTAAATGCAAGACTGTGCTCACCAGTAAGCTCATCCCCTTACTGGTGCTTTCTCTGTGCTTAGGAATGAGTAGGAACTGGGTAAAAGTCCCCGAAGGAACATTCCCTGTTCCTCCTTAAGAGCTGTGGTGGCAGAACGTGATACCTACCGGAAGGTTCTTAGAGGGAGGCGGCATGTACATCTGATGAAGCAATAGAATGAACCACGTGAAATTGCACCTTTTGTAAGTGAAAAGCGGTCGATTATTAGCGTCGCCTTTTTGTTCAGCCTAAGTTATCATTGTCATGAGACTGTTCTTGAGTATTTTCAATTCAGTGTTTACTTAATCTGCCATCACTTATAATGATCACTTTATTTGAAGAAATCCATTTATTCAGCAATTTCCTTTTACTTCCTACCCGCTGAGCGGTACTGTGCTAGGGGACAGGAGATGAATAGAGCATAGGTTTCGCCCTGACAGAGCTCTCAGAGTCTAGTAAAGGGACACACACACACACACACACACACACACACACACACACACTTAGGCATGGATTAATTGGTATCATCACATGCCTAGGGAATTAATACGGAAACGTTGCTTTCTGTGATCTGTGAACTTGGCCTTAAAGACACCAATTTTCAAAATAAATAGAACTTGACTGGGTACAGTACCAGTACTGAATCTGACTTTTTAGCCATGAGATTTTTGGCAGAGAAAACAGAATAAAATCTCAGAAAGTTCATATTGTCTCTTCATAGAAAAAAAAAACAAACGAGAGAGAGAGAGAGAAGAAAACTTGTTAAGGAATTTGGACCGAGGCCAAACATTCATTATTGAATTTTTAGTGACGCCTCTAAGGTGTTTTAATGAGAAGTCTAAATTTCAGTCTTAAAGAAAGAAAGTAAGTTAATCCCGCAAACGAAATTGAGACCTAAATTGACATCGACATCCGACGGCAGCACTCCGAGGCGGGGGCGCGCATGAGAAGGTGTGCTGAGGTGATGTTTTGACTCCCCTCATGATGTTAAGTGTCAAGGGATTATTTTTTTCTGCTAGGACTAGCAAAGGCTTTTTTTTTTTTTTTTTTTTTTTTATAATTCAAGGAGCTGCTACAACCCATGTAAACTGCTTACGATAAAAAAAAAAATGCATTTCTTCTAACTATTCAGGATAAATGCTGTGAGCTTCCATACTGTGAGGGTCTTTTTTCTAGCCCTCTACTATGTGTTAAGTCCAAAAAAACATAAGGACCTTCCGCCCAGGGGGTAGGGACACTCTCTCCCACATCTGAGAGAAAAATGGGCATTAGTCCACGGGTGGGCGCCGTGCTGGTTTTGCTGTTGAGAAGAAGAGCTCTCGTTTGGTAGATGCCATCGTTTCTCACCTTGACCGCCAGCAGCAGCCAGGCTTTGCCCTTCTGCCAGCCGGCCGGCTGTCTGTCCCACTGCAAACAAGAAGACCTGAGCACTCAGCTCCCTTTGCTGTGTGCTCGCGTTGGAACTCCTTGCCTTATACAGAGGGTGCCAAAAAAACGTATACACATTTTAAGAAAGGAAAAAACTATTAAAGTTGTCATTCCCAATAAATACCGATAACAAGTGATGCATGCAAGTCACGTTTGACTTCTGCAATGACAAGAGGTGCTCAAAGCATCCAGACACTTCTGATTACCGCTTGAGCAACGCTGACCGAGGTGTCCACGTGTATCGCTGTGCATGCCATTTCAACTTCTTCCCCAAGTACCAAGCAGTGTAGCTGGTTTACTACAGTACATCACATCCTGTAAGGTCCCCCATAGGTATAAGTCAAGGGACATTAAGTCAGGAGAACATTGGGGAAACTCAACTGCACCAGTTTGTCCTATCCATTGGTCCTGGCAGATGGTCTTGCGCTCCTCAAATGACAACCTTGCTTCTGCCATTTTCTTTGACTGTCCTGCCTGTCACGCAGTGATGCTAGCATTCATGTGATTAATGCCATCTTTTGTGCCAATGTCATACTACACATTGCTACTATAATTCAAGTTCGAAAAGTAATACAAATATAACATTTCTTAAAATGTATACACATTTTTTGGCACCCTGGTATTAGTCTTAGTGATTTATTTCTTTGGCTGGCTACTTAGAGGCTGGGCACTGGCGTGGCTGTGGGTAATTGAATTCAAATGTCTTTAGGAGGAATATGTAATTTTGTAGTCTCCCGGACTCCACCATTCCTTATTTCCTTCTTAACTCACATCTGTATAAATAAAAGGAGCATTGAAGTGCTTCTTCCCATCTTGACCTGTTATCACCATAGCTACATCTAAAATCAGTCTTTAAAATAGCACTTCTCTTGACACAAAAAGTAGGCTTAAGATTCACTGGACATTCCTTTGTGGATGTGTTTTGTGAGAGTAAATACAAATTGAAGTCAGTTTCCTTGGTCAGGTGGTCTGTTTTGGTTAGCCGTATTTTCATCATATGTAGAAAACACACCAACCTAAGCTAAAACGTGACCCTCTGAAATTCAAAGCATTCTAGTCTTCCCCCCACCCCCCACTTTATATCTCCATGTAAAAGTAGAATCTTGAGCTAATTATTCAGAAAATTTAAGCACAAGTGCTTTTGATATTGTTGTTACCTTCGGTAAGGGTGATTTTGTCTGGGTCCTGCAGCTGTCCCTGCGTAGACAGGGACTCGATGTGACTGTAGGTCTACCTACTTGTCAGCTTCCAACTTTTCTTCCTTAGTGAGTCTATGCAAACTGACCAGAGTATGGTGTTCGGGGAACCATAATTTTGGGTTTCCTGACATTTTCATCACTTGCAAAATCTGGTGCATGTGCTGTTGGCATCCGGCCCTGCCTTGTTGCGCCAGGCAGGGTTTACCAAGGGGGCAGGTGACCCCTGTCCCTTTATGCACCAACCCAGCCTGGTGATGCCCGGTACCTCCAAGTCCCTGGCGTTTGAGTGATGGAATGCCCTGCTTCCTGTTCTGGATCTGGCAGAGGAAGAACAAGTTTCAGGAACTAATAGGTTCTTCATTCTCTTTTGGAGATTATAATGACCTAGCTGCCATTGAGTCTATAAGGGGAGTTATGTCCCATCTCCTACTCATTTCAATTATTTATACATTTCCTGAAAGTATTTCTTTTGCAATGACGGCCTGGAAAGAAAGCTCCATTTGACTTCTTTCAGATCCACTAACTGGATTATCTTTAAATGCAAGCAGAGTGGACCCTTGAATAATGTGGGGGTTGGGGCATCACTGACCTCCACCCCAGAAAGTCGGAAATCTGTGTCTATTGTTTGACTTCCTAAAAACTTAATTACTAACGTTCAGTCAATTAATATATGTTGTATGTCATATGTATTGTATGCTGTAGTCTTGCAATAAAGTAATCCACAGGAAAAAAGTTAGAAGAAAATATAAGGAAGAAAAAATACAATGACAGTATTGTACTGTGTTTATGCTGTAAGTTTACATCATATTTATAAGATGAAAAAATACAGTTCTAACCCATGTTGTTCAAGGGTCAGCTGTATTCAAAATTAATAAATATCTATCTGATTTTCAAAGACTTGATTGTTTTAAAATGAAATGGTTAAGCTAAATATACCCCCAAAATCTAAGTTTAAATCTTACTGAAAGATACTGATTTTTTTTTTAACTTACTAATGTGACAAGTTTCCATCCCGAAAAGAAGACACCATTTGTGAAGGAATAATACTCAAAAGCATACACCTTTTTGTCCCGTTCCTTTGTAATGACATGAAATGTGCACAGATGACATTCCCTGTTTTGCTATTAATAATAGGGAATGGCTAGGTCTGTTCTATGTGTTCCTATAGCATAAACATATTTAAGTCGCAGCTATTAAGTAAGAAAGTTTGCCCTGCACTTACACAGAGGGTGACAGGAAGGAAGGCATGTCCCCACACCAGCAATGTGAGGTAGATCCTATTATGTCCTTAATATCAAAATGGGAATAAAACTTGGGTTTGGAAATGAAAGCCAACTTCTTTCAATCTTGGTGTGCCGTCTCTTAGCATGTACTTAATTCAAAATGGGCAGAAGTGTATCTATTTCATATTTAAATTAAATTAGTAGAGTCACCGTGCTTTTCTTCTTTGGGATTTATTTTCATTGCTCTAAATTTACCATATGTTATCTTCTTCTAAGTGCCGTCATATGAAACCTTAGCTCATGAAACATGACTCTCTGGATGTGGAAGGATGCATTTTTGTCACAGGAGATGTTTTGCCCCCTAATGATTTCTTTAAAAAAAAAATCTAGTTTTTTTGTGTGTTACTTCTAATGTTGATGACATAGTAGAATAAAGACAGAATGACAGCAAAATTATTTTTGGTGTGATATTCTGGTGGCATAAAGATGGATAGAGCTACAGTAATACGGCAGCTGCATCTTGCACTAACCAACTAAAAAGTATCATATTATAAAATCTTTCAAGGGTAATAAGCATCACCCTTCAATTTCAAAAGCAAAACTCTTCAGTCGCATTTTTAGGAGCAACAAATTAGTGGTATAAAGAACAGGCGGATACCCTGCACGGAACATTCGAACAGTGGACAATGTGAGCAGCAGAAACAGTGGTCGCTGGTTCAGTCCTTCCCACAAAGGATCCGCGCGCGTAAGGAACGTTGGGTGCCGGAGGTTTTTCACATCCGTGTGCGTGTGTGATGTACGCAGGCACACGCTGGGCTGAGGCAGATGAGAAGAAGAGTTAGCCGAAGCAGCAGACCGGATAGCCTGCATCTTCAGAAGCGTGATTTATATTCGTGACAGTATTGACACAAGAATTCTGTCAGGACATCAATAAACTTGACACGTTTTTAATTCTGATGAAATAACCCGAGGCATTCTGTGGCTGCACCGAAGAACAGTATTGGTTCCAAAAAACACGTCAGACCCCTTTAACATACAAGCCTCATACCTCTCCCCCTGGAATAACGCTTCCCATTGGACATCAATACCACGTGCCATCAATACCAGCCCAAATGTCTGCTCTTCTGTGAGGACTTCCTCAGCACGTGAGGTTAAATTAGGTGCTCTATCTGATGGGTGTCTAAAAAATATTAAAGTAATAAATAAATAAACATTTTAGAGGGTCCTAAAATATTTATTTCTGCAAAAAATGAATGAATGAATAAATGTGTGTGTGTGTGTGTGTGTGTATATACACACACACACACACACACACACACACATATATATATATATATATATATATATATATATATATATATATATATATATTCCAGCCAAACAAATATAAGTTCATTATGTTTAGAATCTGGAATGTAGTTTATTTAACTTCTCTATTGGACAGTTATATCTTTGTGTCACTAACCTACCAAATGATATGTGACCTGAAAGTTATAAGACTGAATGCATTAACTATGAACGACCCATTCATTCATTCATTGATAACACTATCTACATAGTAAATAAACTTCATCATCAGACAGAATCTAGTTTTCTAAATCACTAGAGTAATAACAACTGAACCTTGAAATAAGCTTTGTTCCATAAATAAGACTTCCACGTGTATTATCTTTTACAAGGACAAATACCTCCATAGTCAGGTCTGTAACACCACAAAGTTGACCATTTTCTGTGTGTTAACCATTTAGAGAATAACTACTGGTCCAATAGTTGGTTTTAGTAGTTACAACATGGACTCAATATAAGTATTCATTGGCTCTGCTAATTTCATAAGAGTTGTTTCAACAGGGTTTGAAATAAGACATATTTCAAGACATACATAGGGAACCTAATTAGTATTTTGGAAAGAAAGTGATATGCATATGTTTTACATGAGTGTGTGATGTCAGTTGATCTAGAAATTTTTTTTGGGGGGTGGGGGGCTGGTTCCCTGGCTAGGAATCAAACCCAGGCCATGGCGGTGAGAGCGCCAAAGCCTAGCCGCTGCACCACCAGGGAACCACCCCCCCCATTAGAAATTTTTTAAAGTTTTCTTTTATTAACTAAATGGAATGTTCCATTTGATACCAATTATCAATACCTAAGTCCATCAGAAAACACAGTGTACCTGGTGTGAATTTTTAAAAAGCTGGTAAAGCACACTAATGCATTGTTTTTAAACATGAAGTGGTAAAACATAAACCAGTGCATACAGCTGTAGTTATATATACTTGCTAACATAAAGATTAGCAAGTACAACACAGTGAAAACAATGTAGTGAAATATTTCATTTAAGAGATTTCAAGATCTTATTTCCTTAAAATTTTAACTTAACCATGAAAGGTAAAGAAAACACAAAAGATAACTGCATAACATCTAATGACACGCCTACTGATTTTTCAATGAAATAAAATAATAGTGGAAATAATTTAATGATCCAAATGAAGAAACTGGAGGCTCACTTAGTCATCCTGACCTGTGCAACCTTAGGGAAAGGCACTTCACTTCCCAGGGTATCAGTTTTCTTACCTGTAAAACGTAGCAGGCATTTTATTATTTGAAGCAAATAAACTCTAAAGCCATGTGTCACTCTAAAATTTAATGTTTCTTTGAAAGCAGGCATTCCAATTACATGTATCTACATATCCTAAATTTCTTCTCTGCAGATGTAAATCTTGTATTTCACCCACCCTAAATTATGATGAAATAGCGTAATGGATTACTAAATGTGCAATGGAACCAACATGTAAAAGAAAATTTCAGATATTGTAGGAGAGACTATTAAGCACCCAGACGCTACCTAAATTTATTTTAAGTTATTTTATGAAGTAAAACACAATTAGGAGTATTTTTTTACCCCAGGGAGAGAGCTAATGAAGTCAAGGTCGCTGGTTCAGTTCCCACGTGAGCCATTAGCTTTGTTTCATTCGATTGTCACAGACCCTCTTAACCCCGACTCACCATCCTTCAAATTCATACTGGTGGTTACAGAGGAAATCTGGTGAGACTGTTTGGATGTGTAAGCAAAAATCTAGCCCCTCTGCGAGAAAAATAACTCAAGAGGTCAGGCCCCAGCGATAGGACACCATCCACACACGGGCAGGTGAAGCTATCATTATAATGGTTGTTATTACTGTCACCCACACCGTCATGTTATGGTGGCTTCCTGGTTAAAAGGACCCGCTCTGGAATCGGAATGTCCAGGTTCGATTCAGCACTCTCCCACCTACGAGCTTGATGGCCTGGATGAGTTACTTGACTCTTACTTGACTCTTCCAGTGCTGGTGGCCCGGTTGTCCCTTAGTAGCATAACTCTGATGTGTGCGCCTGGCTTCACACGTCCATCTTCTCGCCGTGTGTGTCTGTGTCTCTGCACCAAACTGTCTCTCTCCTCTCTCTGATGAAGACATCAGTCCACTGGATGTAAGGCTCATCCAGCTCCTCATCTTAGCTTGATTATATCTACAAATACCTTGTTTTCAAATAAGGGCACGTCAGCAGGTACCAGGAGTTAGGACTTAAACATATTGGGCTGGGGGCAGGGGGGTAGGGGAAACAATGCAAACCACTACAGCATACAAAGCAGAAAAAAATAATAAAGAAAAGGCACTAAGAGGCAGTAAAGCGGAGAGCCGTCGATCTGATGCTAGTACTTACTGGGGGTGGGCAGCGGGGAGAGATAAATAACTTGAAAGAAATCCCTAAGTTCTTCCCTGTCACTACCATGAAAGGGACACGCTTACATGTGACTGAGGCGGCACCTTGCACAGTATCTTCGGGCCACGAGTGAGAAACAGGGTAAGGGGAGCAGACGCAGGTGGCCGCCACGTGCCTCGGGAGTCCTCACATCACTTTGCTCGAATTATTCAGCACAATACTGCAAAAGGTACCCTCCCCTTGTTGTCATGACAAATAAGTTGTGACTTACTGAGACAAATTCCACGGGCCCTGCATTCGGATGTCCTTGATAATGTGTTAAAGTGTCCTTGGTGATGCATTAGACCATAATTAGGTGACGTTGATCTGAGGCCAGCGCTCGTCCTGAGGACTGAAAGACACCCCAGGAATGGTGCTGTGTTTGCTGTGCGACGCATTTGAGCCAGTTTCTCGGTCTTAACCCCTCAGTCTAAGCCCGACTGTGTCTCCAAGTAGCGTTTTCCGGCCCAGGTACTTTTGAACCAAACAAAAAAGCCAGCTGGTTCTTCTGCCTGAAAAATCCAAAAGGGTCAAAGAGTTGGTGGCTGTACTTTGTCATCGATTTAATATATGACTTGAAAAGTCCTCATTATAGTATTTTATCACCGTGTCCAATTTCCTCCTCCTGCTACAAAGCAATATTCAGCTTCCACTGTATTGACTCACACATATTTAGACGGTGGCAAAATACAGCTCACTGTAGCCAAACTCTCAGTGGGGGCAATGCTGTACACTGTGGTCACCGTTACGATTTAATTTAAGGGTTTATCGGCCTGCCAATGAGATTTGGGGAAAGAAGCACAGATAGGGGAAGAAAACGGTGATGAGAGATTCTGATATTTGAAAATAGATGAGTTTCCCAAAAGAAGAGCATGAAACTCTCTGGATCAAATTCAGATAGAAGGCTGGCAGCATGCCCGATTTGTAATTGCATCTAGAATTGAGCTGTAATCCTCACCACTTCTGAAAACAATAAGAAGGAGAAAACGATAAACCACGCTGGTTTTAAATAAGCCGTCTTTGCTTTGTGTTCCTAATAAAATATTTTCCTGCTACTTCAGTTAAGCCTTGAGAGTTGCAAAAACAGCGATACATTTTTGGTGGGGAGGGAAACGACGATGATGAACCTTGCTGGGGTGGGGGGTGGGGAGCATATGTCTTGGGGAAGGGGGAAGAAGTCCTGTCTTCAGTGGGGGAGCGGGCAAGGGTGGGCTTTGTTTCCTGTACAAGAGAAATTTGTATGTGACTTTTTAAAAAACCCTTTAGGTTTACGACGTACGAGTATAAGGTTTCTGTCCACAACAGCGTGGGCTTTGCCCCAAGCCCCAGAGTCACGGTGACGACGTTAGCTGGTCGCCCGGAGAGAGGGGCCACCGTCACCGTGGTCGTCACTAACCACACGGCCGTAGACGTGCGATGCGCCAGACCAAGTCGGTCAGCATCTCACGGCTTCCTCTCCCCGTGGGCAGTCAGCACCGAGACGAACTTAAAATCGGGCGTGCTCAAACCCAGCAGCAGCAGAGGGCTGGGTCCCAGTGCATGTCTTCCTCCAAGGTAGACTCCCTTGCTGCCTCCTCTATCCTTCTGGAGCCTTCTCTCCCTTCCTCCATGTCTTTTGGATGGGGAACGTGGTTCCTGTCACACCGGCCCGTTGTGACAGAAAGGCCGTGCATGCATTTGGCAAAGTGTCACTTTGTGACTTTCCTGTAGAGAGTCCTGCGCGCGATCTCGTGCGTCGCCTGTCAGCAAGAACCATTGACGAGGATGGCAGCGATGAGCGGGCTTTTCGGATCCGGGCGTCTTCCCGACGTAGGTCCCGCTGAAGGCAGGAGAGGGAAGCGAGGCGGGGCCCCTGGCCGTGCCTCCGGGGCGCAGGGCTCCCCCGGGCCCCTGCCAGAACTCTTCACGTGCCGCCAACAGAGCTCGCAGACTGAGCTAACCTGCTCCCGCCTTCAGAAACCACGTCACTGACCTTGCAGCTCCGGTTGGTGACAGCGCATCTCTTCATGGTCAGTGATCCACTGTCACAGTCAGAAAAAACAAAACAAACAACGACACCGTTCTATCATGAAAACACGTATTGTAAGCATCCTTACGCGTACCACTGGAGACCTGAACAGCAGTTGAGTCAAAACTTGCTAGATCTTAACCAAATATTGACAGATATCTGAGTTGGGTATTAAAATAAAATTAAAATACTTGTGTAATGAAGGAAATCTCTCTCCTGGGGTAATGATCATCTACTACTATTACATAAAGCAATCATTACTCCTGGGTAAGGCAGCAGACACCACGTGATTTTGATCCCGCCTTTGAGTTTTGGGACAGCCTAATAAGAAAATGGCTTCATTGAGTTTTGGAACATCTGAGTGAATTTGCCCAAACGTTATCTTATTTCAGTTGTGAATGAAAACCAATATTAGGTGACCTTAATTGTAAATTAAAATTAGTACTGCTTATGTTGGTCTGCGTTGGCACAAATAACCCATTTTTACAGAGACTCTCGCTGTCCGGTTTTTATAAAGTCGCAGGTTTCTGATGATCATCGCCGTGTCTAGTGGGGTTTCTCAAACCATCCAAATGGAAAAATGCCAGTTAATTGATGTTTAAGATTACCCTCTGGTACACCTCTGGGAAAAACACAAAGTTTTCATCAGGAGATGGGTTTTTATGTACCGTATATTGTATGTTCACTCACCTTCCTCTCTGGTTCACACTTACCACCTGATTCATCTCAAAAGCGACTCGGACAGATGGCCTCCCTGTCCCTCAGCTGACAATGACGTGCTTCTGTTAGGATCCCGCTGCCGAATTTTCACCACCCTGGTCCTCGGTGTTCCGATCGCATGGCTGATGTGAGCCTGCTTATGAAAACGGACCGACCCCATAGATCCGGGGCAGCTCGCTGAGGTCCCATTACCTCGGTGGTCTGTACCCGTGACCTTAGGGGAGGGGGTAATGCGGCTCGCTGTTGCTTCCCCTCATACCTGAGAAGCTTCTCGGGTAACTGTGAGCATAAAGGTTGATGCTCCGAAGAGGGTCAGCCCTGCAGAAGCTGGTGGCAGAGTCCTTTTCTGTCCCCGAGCAGCCGGCCGGCCCAAGGAAATAACTAGTCTCTCCTCTGCGAGAGGACTACCTGTTTCTTGCCATTTTAATTCAAATCGTCTTTGTGATTTGTATGATAAATTTGGCACATTGTCCAATACGCTGAAAGGCACAAAACAGTGATGGAAAGTCACATGAATAAATGTGTAAATATTTACTTCCTGAAAGTTGCCTTTCAACAAAGCCATAATATGTGCTCACTTAAACTAATTATGTCTTCACTGCGAGCCCCCACCTGTACGTGCCAGAGTATTCCTGGTAGACTTTTACCAATCGCAGATGAACAGGGAGAAGTTGTGGAGAAGTTTAGGAGCCTCCGTGGTAGACTTCGGCGTCTCTCCGTGGTGTCACGTGAAATGAAAACACCACTGCATTTGCTCAATGCATTTGGGGGGTACACAGTGCAAGCTCCCACCCCACCCCCATGTGTTGTTTTTGCAGTATTTGAAGAAATATTTTGCCAACATTTCATAATCAGAAGATTTCACAGAATGATTTAGGGGGTTGATTTGAAGAATCAAGTGATGGGGTAACACTCTTCCCACACGGCTGTGGGGGAAATGTCAGTGGGCTCTGAGTGTGACTCCCCCTCTAGACAGGTCACGTCTGTCCCATCTCCCGGGCCCTGTGGAGATGTCAGGTGGTTATTCCTGCTGTATGTAATAAAATCAAATATTTCAGCCTCAATGAAAACCGTGAAGATATTTTACAGCCATGCAAAGGATCCCATTTGTATAAAAAGATACAAAAAAGCAAACAAACAAAAAACGCCCGCACTTCAGTTAGTCATACTTGCATCAGAAAAGCCCTACTATGCGACAGAAACCGGTGCATCGTAACTTACCCGAAGCTACAGTTAGTGGGTAGCGCTTCTCAGATGCCACCTCAGGGCTGAGCCCTCCAGTTTTCGGCTATTTCTCGGGCATTTAGCCTTCATGGTGACTAGCACTTTGTGAGGAGTGGCCGTCTAAGACCCCGTTGTGACAGCTGAGTCTAACAAATAGCCGCACAGGAAGGCGCGCCCGAGGGCGTGCAGTGGAGACGCAGTGCTGCCCTGAGGGCTCCGCACTCACGAGGTCGGCGGCGGCCCGAGAGAAGCACGGAGACACCAGTGGTGGAGGGACACGTGTTGGAAAGGGGGACACGAAAAGTCGTCCCGATGCCGTGCCCTTGACCGTCTGCCAGGAGCTCCCCGCGGCCTCGCCTGGGCACGTCCCGCATCGCGTAACCTTCCTTGTCCGTGTCCCGCTTCCTGCCCTCGTCTTTTTCTCTTCTCCCTTCCTCCCCTTCTTTCCTCCCTGCCTTCCCTCCACAGACATCGACTTACGACTTACTTTTGTCCTGGGCACTGGAAATACAGAGGTTCACGACGTAGCGCCCGCATTGGAACGGCTCAGCACGCTCTCTGGAACACCGTAACGTAGGGAGGCGTCACCATGGACAGGGTCACCTTAAACCCCCACAGACAGCGTCTGCCTCGTCTCGATCTCTTTCTCAGAAACCACCAGACTTTGTAGCGAGAAGACTTGCGGGCATTGTCTGACATATGTCCTGTTCAGGTGGCGATATATGTAAGTAATTCCAAACCCCGCCTCTCCTGGCAGCACGGACCCCGGGTGGCTCACCTGGCGCCCTCGGCCCCGATAATGTCAGCGGGGAGCGCGCCTTCCTACCTGAGCACACACGGCTGTCTGAGCACGGCGTGTGAAAGCATCCCTGTGCGAAGATGAGGAGAAGCAGAAGTGAGGGCAAGAATGGAGAAATTGCGTGGAAGAGGAAAAAGAAAACAGTAGACTAGCCTTCGAAAGGCTGATGGTTGAGGAATTGGCGCATTGTACTTGTGACACAGTGATGGATTGACTTTGGCATTGTCTCACAGCCCGTCTGCATCCGAGACCCACTGAACTAGGGCGACAGGAGGAGAGCCTCGATAAAAACTCAGATATTACCCCAGTGTCCTGCTGAGTGAGCCCTGAAGGAGCCCGGGCTGTATCACTCTGCTGCCTCGACTGCATACGTTACAGGGTATCCGTCTAAACTTTCTTCTCAGTATCACTTAGCAAATTTTATAGTAAGTTAAAAAACTCAAGTTTTAGGGTCTGTGTCAGAAAATGCCCTTATTTGTATTACCCTTGACTTTTCTCTAGGATTACGTTCCTCCATGCATTGCATATTTTTATTTTACTCTTCGCTTCCTCTCGGTAGTATTATACTACACTTCTCAACATTAGTTGGGTAATTACAAGCAGAATGGTAAAATATTTAAAGGGAATCTATGACTTTGTTTTCCTGTGAAGGTAAGCCTATGCAATTAATTATGGGTTGGAGGGAAAATCAACTTTGTTCACAAGATAAAACCCAGCACCACCGTGAAGAGGGCTCCATAAGCGTTTCTTTTTCCCCTTCTGGGAGTAGCTAATGGTGTAGTTCTTCTCTGTTTTCCCCCCTGAGGCCCTTTTAGATCAGTCACACTCACGGTGCCCTGTGTTTATCGTTAACAGCTTTCCAAGACCTACAAGGTGATGTTGAATATTATATGCTTTTTTGGAGTTCCGCTACCTCAGACGAGTCTCCCCAAGTCCTCCCAGATGTAAACTCTCATGTCATTGGCCGCTTACGTCCAAGCACAGAGTACCGGATTTTCATCTCGGTCTTCAACGGCGCCCACGGCATCAGCAGCGAAGCCCTGACCACGACCACTCACGGCCACGGTGAGTGCGCAGGAGACGCTTCAGGGGCCCGGACGGAGCTGATTGATTCTTGCGGGGGCTGAGATCAGTCATCCCTCCATTATAAAATTTCCGGTATCGGAGGGAAGGGGGTCAGGGCTAAAATGCTTAAGTGCTCGCTGTCATCAAGCGTCGGGTCAATAAGTGGTCCCGTGGAGACAGCAGCGCAAGGCTCTAATAATGGGATATTAGCCCAGTGTGTTCCTGTGCTTCTCAGTGGATGCTTCGTTTGGAGCTGAGTTCACATCAATAAATGGTGACATTTGGAGGCTTTTTTTTTTTTTTTAAGATTTGCTCTCAGAAGCAGTATGCTTTTCACAACGACAGCCAAGCCCGGCAAGGGCCCTCCCTGAGTCACCAGAAATGGTGGGTGGAAGTTCAGCCCCGGAGAAAAATGGCCTGTGACTCATTTCTAAGCCAGTTAGAAGGGGGAGGAAGCAGGGGAAGCAACTTGTGAATCTGAAATGAGTTTGGAATGGTCTTTCTAATCTTTTTGGCTTTATAAAGTCTCATTATAAACATTATAATATCATTACCTCCCAAGCAAGTGTTCCAGGTCATTAGCAGAGCACTTTAAGTGTGGGACCCATTTCCCTTTGCGGTGCCAAAGGTCGACACCTTTTGTTTATAAAATAGAATGGATCACAAGGACGATTTTTCAACGAGTTAATATGGGTTCTTAAGATAAAAATAGGCCCTCGCATAGTTATTTCTGACATGCTTGAATAATTGTGTAATTTAACGCCAAGCAAGATTTTTTCCTAATGTTAGATTTCATCATTACCTATGGTAATCAACATTCAAAATCATTTACATAATGACAATATTGCATTATTGCTTCATATTGCTTGAGTTACAAGCTAGGAACATCAAATGATTTTTCACGTTCCACCAGCCTCAGTGGATTTGAGTTTTATTTTTTGCTTAAGGAGCAAAAAAAATTTTTTTTATTCCCCCTGGGAGAGATGGGGTGAAGGGATGGGAAGAGACAAATAATAGATATGCGTTAGTGGTGCAGATGGGTGAATAATTTATCATCATATCCCACTGGTCACATAGTATTGAAGATTAGCACTATGCTGGTGGTAGAAAGCGTTTTACCACCAATTCTTATGGTTTCTAACTGAGAGCATAATAAGCCAATTTACAGAGGACTACAGCCTGTGATAACTTCATCAGAGGAAGGCAGATAAGCAAGGAACCCTCCACTAAATCCGAATACTAATCTGCATTTAGTTTAATAAGTGCTTTTTCAGAAACAGCTGGAGTTTTCTCAGCCTCTTTCTTTAATTCTAGAGCCTCAGGGCATGCTTCCTCCAGAGGTTGTCATCATCAGCAGTACAGCTGTACGTGTCATCTGGACATCTCCTCCTAACCCAAATGGTGTTATCACTGAATATTCTGTCTGTGTAAATAAGCAGCTCTACAAGACCGGGATGAATGTGCCTGGGTCTTTCCTGCTACGGGACCTGTCTCCCTTCACTATCTATGACATTCAGGTCAGAACGCTGCCTTTTGATTGTTCAACTTCTGGGTACGTTCAGTAAAAACTCTCGGGCTGTGTCTCTAAGTGGATGCCTTCCATGTTGGTTACAGATTATTTATTTGGTGGGAAATGGGGGACGAAAGAGGGAGATTTGTCAGGATTAAATCTGTGTGCTGTGGGGAAACCTGTGAGCCTCTGGAGAGAAAGAAGGTGATGGTAATGTGGAGAACGATGGTGAGGAGGAAGAGGAGGGTGAAATTCTCCCCAGCAAAATGCAGTGAATCATGCATTTGCAATAAAGCTTGCCTTTTTCCTGCTTCTTTTACTGATAATCAGAATCAGCCTACGCTTATGGAGACATCCCTTCTATCCTATCCCTGCTGTTTACTAATGATTTAATAACTTTAGGGAAGTTATTAACCTTCTTGGTGCCCTTTTGTAAGGGCTGTGGACTAGGTGACTCAATGCCTTCTATCTACCACTAGAATTCTGTGATTCTGAATGCAACCAGGAAGCATATGTATAGGCAGATAAAACGACATTAAAACTCTCTGGAGGATCATTTGAATGTGCCTAAGTCGTTTAGAGCTTACAGTTGGGCTTAGTATGGAGGTGGCAAGGCGATAGGGCACATGGGCTCCACTCAGGCACCTCACATCTCAGCAGCTTCCTCGTACTCTCTTCCTTCTCTGCCCCCAATTTTCAAACTTAGGAAAATGGAATTGTGAGGACTCAGTGAGATTGTTGACGCAAGGACCCATCATCATATTTGACACGTATTATTTACACAAGAAAGTATGTCAATTGAGTTGATTTCAAGCTATCTCATTATGCAGCAAGTCAAATATCATCTAGTATGGGTGAAGTTTTATTGTCATGAAGTCTGTTACTAGCAAAATACATTTTAAGTTCATCTGCCTTTAAGTTCTTTGAAGTTTACCTGGACATACTCAGAGTGGAGGGACTTGAGAGTGTTCAAATATGTGCTACATATCAGCTCGGAATTCTATATGGCATAAATAAATATCTCAGCGTAAACAGCATTGTACAGATGGGCCTCAGCTCTCACTTAGGTGCCGACCGCCCTGCGAATACAAGGACACAGTGACCCCACACGTCAGTACAGATTCAGAGAAGTGCCGTTAACGTTTCGGGTTCATCGGTACCGAGCTCCACCCTCCGTGTCCGTAGGACATGCTGCCAAGTCAGTCAGCCCTGGGAAAGGGGGCCACTCCTCGTCGGTTGGTCCTTTCATTGAGAGTGGAATGATGTCACTTGGCGGGTGTCCCACGAGCGATCTTTTGCACACTCCTTTCTCTCTGGTCCCTGCGGCTCAGTGTGTGGTTTTGGAGTAACCGAGGTGCGATGCGCCCACTTTCCCGTCTTTCGTGCTTCCACCCTCCTCAGCATTCCGTCAGCTGAGGTGGCAGAGTTAACGGGGTCTGCGAGAATGTTCTGCTGTGGCAAAGGGAAAAACACAGCCACAGCTGGAACACACGGACGTAAAACGGCTCGGCCACATTGGAAGGCTTCTCTCGGCCTCATTTTTCTTCTGTTGGACATTAGCATTTAGGCCAATTGTTGGAGCGTGTCAAGACTTCCAGAAGGTGCTGTCATTACGCTACCTGATTACTATGAGGTGCGCAAACTGTCTCCTAGGCATCTCGCAGGCTTTACCTGTGCTCCAAATAGATTAACCTGTCTGTCTCTTCCTGAGCGTTTGGAACCAGAGACGAAACATCACTGTTTCATCACCAAATCAATTGAACTGAGCCCATTTCTGCGCTCCATTCTGAGCTTGTTCCACTGGAGTCAATTAACATCAAAAATTAATATTTAATGACCCCCAAGAGGCTGTTAAGAGATCTGTATGAACCGCGGGTAGGTGACATTCAGTCGTTGGCAGTCTGGAGTTCGAAAATGGTTGGCTTTCTGCTCTCTTAACCCACTGTTTGCAGGTTGAAGTCTGCACCAGACACGCCTGTGTGAAAAGCACCCAGATCACCACGGCGGAAGACACGCCCGGTGACATACCGTCACCCACCATGCACGACATCACGTAGAGGTACAAACTCTTTGTCACTTCATCTAACTGATGATCAGCCGTGATGATAAAAAGCAAAACTATCCTCTCAGCCACGACATTCTCACTTAATAAGTCACTCTACGTGTGCAGATCAAAACGTTGATATTCTGGTATGGGTCGTCACTGGACACATCCCCAAACATTTAAGCTGTGATGTCCTCTGTCCCTGTTCGCCCAGCTTCCCGTCTCTTTATTTAGTGATCTCTGAACAAATGCTTAAAGCATGAAAGAGCTTCCTTATTTAAATGTGTCCTTCAGTGCAGCCCTTTGTGAGACAAAGAATGCAGTTTTAATTAGAATGACTACCCTCTCATTTAATCTCTTTGAAGAAAAATAGATTGACATTTATCAGATTGCCCTAAAGGTAGAAATATCTGTCAAATAAATAAGGGAGATAATGTTTGGGTAACCACTACCAGTTTCATCAGATTTTTGGTGAAATCCCTTTATTTTTCTATATTCTTTTTTTGCTAAGAAGTGACCATAATTCCAAAGTCTCTTTTTGATTCAAAATTAACAACAACAATAATAATAACAAGATTTAACATTGTTTTCTGAGCCAAAGTGTGATGACAGTTGTTTACGCCTCTGTATCAAGTTGAGGTGAGAGAGAGAGAAATCTGGGTATCCTCACATCTTACTTTTGCCCCAGCCAAATAAGTCACCTTTCACTGACACACGCACACACGCGCACGCACACACACACACACACACACACTCTCACTCACACACTCTGACTGAAATAATCAGTCTGTGATAAGATATTTTAATTCTGAAGGATTCCTTGATGGCATATTAAAATTTCTAGGTTTTTAAAAATCAGTTCAAACCTACCTGTTCTGACTGGGGAAACCAGTGATGAAAATAATTGGAAATAACAGAAGTAATTGGATTCTTAGCTATTCAGGGCAAAAATCAGAACCTGTCTTCTTGAGCACATCTTCTGTCAAACTCCTGATAGGCGTCTGTCTAATTTGGGGTATCTTCATTAGTTGATAATCCCCTCAGCAGATTTCCTCCTTCCTATCCAGAGGATCACCTACGATGCAGGAGGAAAATGACCAAGTTCAAGAGGTCCAGAGACCTTTACTCACCCCTTCAGCAAACACATCGGTGGGTATAATATTCTAAGAAGCAGAAGTACTACAAAGGCGTGTTAAGGCATGGTTCTAGATTTTCACGGTTCCAGTCTACTGTGGGAGGCACTGCACTAAGCAAATGTTTCTAGAACAATGCAGAAAACACTGCTATGGAAGTGTATAATGTTCAAGAAATGCATAAAGATGTGACATAGAAGCTCAGTCTTAGGGAACTCAAGGAGGAATTGCGCTTTGTTGGGCGGGGTTGTCACATGTCTCGTCTGTTAGCGTCATCGTGACTCAAGCCCCGGCGACTGGCATATGGAGACTTTAGCTGTTTATACGTGGCTAAAAGTAAATTTTAAGTTTGATTAGAAGTTGAACAAATGCCCGTGTCTCTGTCTCTAGGATATTTCTTTTTCCTTTAAGAAATTTTCATTCTTGCAAAGGGTAACAGAGGACAAATATTTGTAGTTGTGGCTAACGGTCACTCCCCCCCCCCCAATTATATTAAGTTGGTGGCAAAAGCATTACAGAGGGCACGAAACAACAAGAGAGAGGCAAACGGTGGAGCACGCAGCGGCAGCGAGGTCTCAGCACAGCTTTGGAAGCGTATTTGGCAGAGAGGGGCCGATGGCTTTGTGCAGAGGAGAGGTTGACAGCCCGCGTGTTGGTTGGCAGAGGGAGGTAGTGACACGCCACACGCTGATTTGCCCTGCGGAGAGCCTCGGCGTAGGAGCTCTTACGAGCTCCAGGACTGTGAGGAAGGGGGACGGTGGGGCGGGCCGAACGCCGAAACCGTGGGACTAGCTGAAAGGCCGAAGCAAAAAACAAAGTGGTGGAAATGTGTCCTTTAGTCAGGGCTCTCCAGAGCAGCGCCCGGAAGTGGAGACTCGGGAGAGCTTGGACCCCTTCCACGTGCAGAAGTTCGAGACCCGGAGGAGCCAGTGGTGTCATCCCGGTCCAGCCCGAGAGTGGAGGCAGACGCCGTGGGTGAGCAGCCAGCTCTAGCGGGACAGTCCCCTCCTGTGCCTCCCCACCCTGCTCAGCCCCTCCGCTGGCCGGGGGACCCCGTGGGGAGACGAGTCCGCTTTACCCAGGCCACGGTCCTCAGAAACGACCTTGCCTAGAAACGACACACGCCCAGAGATAAGGTTCGGCCACGTACCTGGGCCCCCAGTCCAGGTGACACCCAGCATTGACCGTCACAGAGGGAGGGAGTCAGGGAAGCGGGAGGGGGGTCAGCTGTGGCGATGGAAAGAGCACTGACTCTGGGTGGTGAGCACATCACACACAGATGTGCTCTGTAGGACTGTACCCTGGGACCTGTGGAATTCCTGCTAACCAATGTCACCCCCGTGAGTCTAACAATAAAAAGAGAGAACTGAGCCTCATGGATTTCAGGGGCCCTGACCTCCATGTGATGCACCCGCCTGGCTGTTTCCCCTCCTCCTTGTGCCGTACTCTGCCCCCAGGCGATCAGAAGCTTATTCTCTGGAGAAGGGGATGGGGGGGGGGGGCGCATAGGAATTAGGGCGCTGTGCGAAGCAGGGCTGAGATGCAGAGGTGACAGTGACAGTGAGCAGAAGACTGGAATTGGAGTGACGGAAGCCTCAGCTACTTTTCCCAGCTCTGCTCTCAGAAAAAGAAAAAGAAAAAAATCCAGTCATGAATGCTCCCTGATGGGAAAGTGGGTATTGGACATTCTTCTCTGAAAAAGCTTGAATGGCCCCAAAGGGAATACCTCCAGAAACAGGCAAATGGGGATCCCCTCACAGAAAAGCTAGCCGGCTCCCTGGTCACCCAGTGGGGACAGACATGAGCCAATAAACCTCACTCATCCCTGAAGCACCAAGTGGGCTCTTTGGGTACCTCACTCTGCAAGACAAAAAGGGCCCAAATAAAAGAAGAGAAATAATTCAGTGACACAGGGACAACACAGAACTAGGGAAAAAAATGATAATGGCCTCAGAAAAATGAGAAGAAATGATCTGCGGAGCACCTTTCACTTGGAAAAAGAAAATTAAAGTAGACAGTCAGCGGAGGACCTCAGAGATTAAGTGGAAGCTGACTTAAAACTTGGGGAGACCATTTAAAGCAGAGCCTCTGAATGTGCAATAATAAAAAGCAAAGATGTCAAGGAGAAAAACAATAATTATTAAAACAGTTACAAGAAATCCAGGAAATCTAGCTATACGGATACTAAGAGTTCCAGAAAGAACAGAGGGGAAGGAGGAGAGAGAATAAAGAAAGATGACAAGAAGATCTTCCAGAACCAACATCCCCGTGTGCAGACAAAACGGGCCATAAATATCAGCATCGTGATTTTAAACAGAGCCAAATAAAGGGGTATTATCAGGGCATTTTGAGATACTGGCTTGAGGACGCACATGCAAAGAATCTCCCAGAAGAAAAGGCAGATGATTTACACACAGCGTTGGAGTCTGAATGGCCTCATCGGACTTCTGAACACCCATCACCAAAACACAGGCCTCGGCGTTCTGAATTACCAAGGATTTCCGTCGTACTCTTCCAGGCTCAGTCAGACGTCAGTTAAATTTGGGATTAGAATAAAGGCAATTTAAAACATGTGAAGAGGAGTTCCCTGATGGTGTAGTGGCTTAAGGCTTCGGCGTTGGCGCTGTCAGCGCTGCGGCCTGGGTTCGATTCCCAGTCAGGGAGCTACCCACATACCAAAAAGCAAAAAAAACAAAACAAAAACAAAACAAAACAAACAAAAAAAAAAACATGTGAAGAGAAAAAAAATAGAGCTTCTACTACAAAGTGACAAGGATATAAAGAGAACCACCTACTTTTAACAATGAATTTGACTTCTGAAAAGATCGTGGGTTCCCTGAAGTGTGTGTGTGTGTGTGTGTTTTAATTATTCTCTTACATTTTACTTTTTATGAATTACATAAACTAAAATACACTGCTTTTTGCTCCATGCTTCTATGAGTTTTGACACATGCGTTGAGTTGTGTGAACATCACCGTCATCAAGATGTAACGTGGTTCCATATGTCAAAACACTGCTCTGTACCCTAGCTTTGCCAGCCAACCCCCCGCCTCGCCCACACTGAGCAAACGCTGCTTTCTTTAGTCTCCCTAATGTCGCCTGTTCCTATTGTCACGTGAGTGGAATCATATCCTGTGTAGCCATTTAAGTCTGGCTTCTTTCACGTAGCATAATGCATCTAAGAATCGTCCCGTTACTGTACAGCCAACAGTCTGTTGCTTTTTGCTGCTGAGTACAAGTCCCTTGTATGAACATACCATAGTTTGGGTACAGTTTGGGTAGTTTCCAGTTCTTGGCAACTATGACGAAAGTTGCTGGAAGCCTTCGCACACGAGGTCGGACAATTTCATGAATTCATCCTAGAAAAAGTGCTGCACACCTCACTGCTGAAGATCACTACAGTCACCTGTGAAGCACTCCCCTTGGGAAGCTGTGCGCTGACGCCAGCGCCCAGTCCACCCTGCAAAGCAGTTTTGGAACTCTTTCTCTGGAATGGCCGTCAGAGCTGTCGTCATCCCCAATACCTGACAGTTAAGTTCGTGAACTTGCCACCGTGCCCTTATGTTGGCAGCGCTGTACAGACAACTCCGTAAGGTGTCATAACCTTGGCATGATGACAGCTCTGAGGGCCATTCCAGAAAAAGAGTTCCAAAATCACTTTGAAGGGTGGACTGGGCGCTGGCGTCAGTGCACGGCTTCCCAAAGGGAGTACTTCAAAAACGACCTTATGAGATTCAGCAGTGAGGTACGTAGCACTTTGTCTAGGATGAGCTCATGACATTAATTGTCTGACCTCGTACAAGCTTTAGAAGATCACTTAGCTTTCTCTTCTCTGAGATTCCTCCCACATTTTCTAGATCTTTTAGACTTTCTTTCCTGGATCTTTAGCTAGAAAGACATGATTTCTCTTGGAATGCTAGCCTCCAGCTACCTCACGGTTATATAAATGGGGCTGTTTGGGGCCAATGAGATAAGAGACAATAGAGAAAAATAAATAAATGGGAATTTCTTCACCCACATTCCACATGGGCCCCTTTGCCTGTTTCCTCTGGTCAGAAAGATAGGGTTTTGGGGGGATTTTGGCCCCCATCTGGCCAGGGCTGCCATAATGCCGCTCCTTGGCTGATAGAGTCATCCTTGGAGGGTGCCCAGAGCTGGGAAACACAGAACAAGGATTTCCCTCACACCCTCTACCTGTAAGAGCGTTTTGTATTCTGGCCACAGGGACCGGGTTTTTCTCATAGATTTGCTTCCCCTGTACAGTTCCCCAGTGGGACTGCTCTTGAGTTAAAGAAGAGAGAGAAAAGAGGGAAAACTCATCCCGCAGTGTTTGTTCTTCACGTTTTGGCTCCGTTCCTGATCAGCCTCTACTGTCAGCTTTTCAGGGAGTCCTCGGGTGGTTGCTTTTTGTAATTTGTGCAGACTGGTTAGTGGTAATCAGCAGGAGGGAAAGGCTCTACGAGGCTTACTCCACATCGGCCAGTGCAGGTAGTCCCCTTGCACCGTATTTCTCCTCATCCCCATGCCTTTGGCGGTGTCCTTCCTTCCTTCCTTCCCTCCCTCCCCCTCCCTCCCCCTCCCTCCCTCCCCCTCCCTCATGCTTCCTTTCATTCTTTTTGGTCAGACAGCCAGCAAAAACTGGGTAGCAATCCTTCATGACCAAAATATTGGCATATAAACCCGTTCATTTCTTAAAATGACCCGTTGTAGCAGAACACCATTTTCCAAAGGCAAGCCTCTAATGATCGGGCACGGCCTGCCAAGCCATTAATCAAAATTACCCCAACACCAGAGCAGTTAGCCTCCTGTGTGCATGTTATTGTTTATGTAATTTCATTATACTTCTGGCAGTGTAGACTTGTTAGTTACGTTTCTATTTGAGTTGAAAAGTCTCTATTATATTAGCAACATAGAAAATCAAATGTGAAATCCTTCCAGAGAAATGTCAGTAAACTGGGTTTACGTCAATAGCATTTGAAATCATTTTGTTTCTAGTGAGCTCTCTAATTACTCTGCCACCTACACAGTCGTTAGAGTATTGTTGACTGTATGCTCCGTGCTGTCCTTGGCGTCCCCGTGACTGCTTTGTAACTGCCAATCCTTACTTCCTAGTCCCTTCCCGTATGTTTAATAACACACACAGGTGGTCTACGGCCTGTTGCATTCTGTGGGTCGGGTGCATCCTCTTCGTCTTTGGCCTCAACTTACCAGGCGTATCCAACCTGCAGTCCAGGACGGTTTTGAATGCAGCCCAACACAAGTTCTTAAAACATGATGACATTGTGGCCCAGGACCATTCTTCCAGTGTGGCCCAGGGAAGCCAGAGGTTGGACCCCACTGACTTACACCTTGCTTTTACAAGCACTCGCACACGTTTTTCCTATCACGTGTAAACACACATGAAGCTGAGATAACCCTCCTGGCTTCATAACTTCCTCCAAACACACACTCTGTTTCTGGGTCATGTCTTCTGTGCGCGTCGTGTTCTCATCGACTGCTGGAAATCCCAAAAGAAGGGTACCTGCCGATCGATCCCCCGACATGTCCGCCGTGGCCCACACGTGCCCCGGGCAGTTCATGTATTTGTCTGGGTGGATTTGTTAGAGTGGGTTTTAATCAATAGCTAATTCATTAATTCTGGTCCTCAAGACTGTAGAGACTGGGCTGGTTGAAGGTCGCTGAGTGGCCTTGGCTTTGATTGCAATAGGATGAACACTGCAGCTCAGTTTCCCAAGGTCCCGGGCTACCTGTGACGTCCGCTGGTTTATCACAAATAACTGCTTAAATGTTTGCCTCCAGCTGGTGAGATACAAACCATATTGTTATGCGACGCCCTGTGACCACGGCCCAGACTGTGTGTCTCTGAATGAAGGTTTAAACCCCGACACCTTTTATAAACCCCCCTGTATTTTCACAGTTCTTAGCTTGGGGTTGAATCTGGCACGTGAGGCCCCTGGCTTGTGGTAAAAGAGTCACCCCTATTTTGAAACCTCATTGAAATCAAAGTGAAACACTGAAAACGCTCCATTCTCACGGCATCAGGTAGCAAGGACTCTTCTACCCTTAATGTTCCCGCCCCCAAGTGACTGGCAGCCTGGGTTCTGAAGCAATCATTCTACAATGAAAAGCCAGTAGGCCATGTTTTATTCCACTTTTTTTTAGTAAGGACAGTGTTGGGCTATAGATGTAGAAGGTCGAATCACCCCTTCTTTACTCACGTTCTCACCTCCCTCCCTCACCAATCCAGGTAGGCCCTGGTGTCCTGAGAGCTACACCAACTGATTGTTACTTTGTGAACACACCTCCCCACAAACGATGTCATTCAAGGGTTCGCAGTCTGTGTGTTTCTGCATGAGCATGCAGAGTGGTCTATGCAAAAAGCAAAACAAAACCAAACCTTCAGCTAGTTTCCACAGTGCTTAACATGCATCCCTGTAGTTTAAGAATGTTTCTTCTCTTTTCTCTGAAACATCGAAGCAATGAAACTATTAACCCAGTTAAGAATAGCACATATCTATCAGAGATGTCTTTCATTTCTAATTGTCATCCAAAAGACTTTTCAGTGTCACTCTTACTAGCTCTTAACGAGAAAGATGGAGGAGTTACAACCACTGTTTTTCTTCGATCATTTATTTACCTTCCGGTACCTGACCCAGATCCTCAAAAGCAAAACTGTCCATGTAATCACTAAAGGTAAGGGGTCTCACTTCATTCATGCTGTGCAAGAAGGAGAAGTTACAATGATGTGATGCTCTACACATATTTTCCAGACTAGGAAATTCACTAGCCTTTGTGGATGAGTCAGACCCTTTAAGTGACTGTCACTTAAATGTAGTCTTTTCTGTGGTTGATTATGCACTGAATACAAAAGAAGTATCTGCAAAATGTGAAATTAATTTTGAGAGTTGGATAAAGACCTTAGAATTATAATGGTGGCTATACAAGTCAGCTGTGAAACTGTTCTCTCATAGGTGACATTTCCTATCTACAGAGTCTCATCCGTGAATGTTATGTTTGTACCTCCAAGAAAATGAAATAATAATTTTCTTTTACTTAGAAGTAGCCTATTAAAATGTCATGGTTTATCTTGACTGCTGCTTTTTTCATGTAAATGTTTTTGGGCTTAATTGCATTCCTAATATGTGATGTCACTTGCAACTGTGAGAGGGTCCAGTAGTTTGGTCTGTAAAGATGTATTTCTCCTTAAAATGAAAGGAATGACAAAAATAGGATTTTACACAGTGACAGAAAAGTCATCAAAGTAAGTTGTTGTGAAATTTTTATTGTGAGATCTTTAAAATATAGCGACCAAGCTCCTAGGTACTTCCTCCCCTCCCAAGAACCGAGTGGCATCTTTTGTAAGTCATGGTACCCTTAACTGTGTCTGATGGGTTACCTGTCATGGGGTGAAATTCTAGAATTATATAAGTAGAATAAAGTATGAATGTCGGAGTTCCATCCACTTTTTTTTAAAGAGTAAGACCAAAAATAATTATTATTTTATGTTTAGCTAGAATTTTGCAAATAATAGGCTTTCCTTGCCATGCTAAATTGCAAGCATATGTCTTGTGCTGCTCCTCTCTGGGACTTTGTTATGAACTTGAGCTACTTTCTGTTTATAGAGCTTATTTAAAAAATACTAAAGGGGGATATGGGTGTGTCATCTAGGCTGTATCATTCTGGGAAGTAGACCTACGTGCAGACTTAAAGTTCTGTAACATTAACCTGAGAGTAAATTATTGTGCTCAAGGTTAACTCATCTATGAACAGCTTTATGTTATGATCTCATTTGCTAAAGAGAATGAAATATTAATAGATTGTTAGAAGTGTAGCAAAGTTTTGGTCAGATGTTTATCATTGTATATCAACCCCTCCCAAAAATATGCTTATATTTAGAACAAAACTGTGGCTAAGTTTCTAAAAATCAAGTATCTTCAAACGTATGGGGCTGTCAAACATAGATTGTTATGGGGATCTCCATTTCCTAGAGTGCTGATCATAGACGTATTTGAAATAAATCTGTTTCTGTGAGTCAAAGATTAAGATATGTCTGAGTAAAGTATATTTGACATTTACCAATTCTACAATTGATAAAGTTGGTCCATTTTATTTACAAATAGATTTTGGGGGTAAATTTTATCAATTGCTAAGTTTATCAATCGATAAAAATATTCCTTCATCCATTTGGACCTTTGTTCTGGCTACAAGTAGCAAAACACCCACAAGTGGCGATGGAGTGAACTGTGGTAGACACAGGTTACCGTTGGCCTCGGTTCAGCGCCACCACCCGCCACAAGGGCATCTTGGCGGTGCTCACGGTCCTTGTCAAATGGCTGCGAGGTGATTGCCGAATGTCCAGACGTCATGCTTAGCAGAGGGAGGGGGAGGTGGCGGCTGTGGCAAGAAACCTAAAAGTTCCTGGCAACGGTCTCAGAATCCCACAGCACTCCTGCAGCGGCAGCCCTTGGAGCAGCTTGTGGCCCTGGTCCTCATTGCGGGGACAAAGGCGGGGTTAGGTCTGGGCCGTGTTCCAATTCCCACCCTCTTTACCACATTGCATTACTTGTGTCTTATTCTGATGATCACACCAACATTTTCTGTTGCTTTTCCTGATTAGCAAACGCAATATAGTTCATTCTTGCTTCTGACATTGAAAGGGCGAGACCGCTGAACTCGGGTCATGTGTGACTCTTCCCAAAGTTTGCATCATTTTGGTGGCTGCTCGACCACGTGATGTGGTACTAACATAGAGGAATATAAATATATTCTTTGACTGCAGCTTTTTAATTAGGAAGTTGTTAGTAGAAATACGAGGCTGTCCGGAAAGTATCCGGCCATGCAATATGAAAAAAAAACAGAGGCATTTATGGCTGGAGTTTTTTGTTTTGTTTTTTTTTTTCCTGAGCAGCCCTCAGAGACCTTTTGACCAATCTGAAAGATTAATTGAAAAGTACATGAGGTTGATAGGCTGCAGTGTGAAGTGTTTGGTTTTGTTTTTTTTTTTTTTTCAGAAGTATTAATTATTCTGTTGCAGATCCCTTCAAATTGATTGGATGTCTCCAGGGCAACCAAATGGCATCATTCTCGGCTATGACATCCTCCAGAAAACATGGCATCCATGCCCTATGACCCAGAAGTTAATGAAGGACCACAGCGGTGAGCTCTGCAGGGCAGTGAAGTGTCAAAAATCTGAAGCTATCTGTGGACACAGGTGCTATTCTCCTGAAGCCAAGGTAAATCTCCTCCAGCTAGTCAGTGAAATATGCTTTGCTCATGAACCACTCCAGGTGAAATCACTTCCTAAACCATGATTTATCACGGTCCGCACTTCCACCAGTCTATCAAGAAGACCCCACGGAAAAGAAAGGATGCGTGTAGAAATTCGGTCATCCTCCTGAGCATTTGAGCCCTCTCATTTTTCATCGTCTTCAAAGGAAATACTGGTTGGCTGAAATGATAAAGAACCTCCTGAATTTGTATTTGATTGAGTGACTTGAATTTCCTTTATAACCATTCAGCTACAAGTGGGTGTTTGTTTACATGAACAAGACCGTTCATGGTTTGTCAGAAATATTTTAAAATTATGGCTATTTGCAGATTAATGTTCCTATTAGTTGCAGTTTAGGAATCAGATCAATAATACGACCAGACAGAGAAGTTAGTAAATGGCTTTTATTGACAAACGATGCAGAAAATTCTTAGTTTGAAGGTAAGATTTTATATAATGAAATAATGTTCCTATTTATCAATAGCATCACACATTTAATGACTAAAGCTACTACTAAATTCAAAAGATTCACTGCAAAAAGACACAGTAATTAAGAATGTGAGTTGTTGCAGTAATATGGATCAAAGCACAAATTATTATGGCTGACACTGGCTAAGTAGTAGTTATCTAAGAGATGTGGAACTCTGTTACAACTATCCTTTTTTTTTTTTTTTTTTGACTCTTAAGCTCCAGAATTGTCATTATACCTGAGTTTTATGTTATTTTAGGCCATTAGATGTGCACTATCTAATAAACATACTTTCATAAAATGAAATTGAAATTAGGGTTTCTTAGAAGAAAAACGCTGGAATAAATTTGTTCATTAAATACTTTCAGAGAAAGAAAGAAAATTCTGATGCATTAAACAAAATTTTTTTTATATATATATTGAGGACTATGGTATTGCCATTGAAAGAATAAAGTCAATTAAAATCTCAAAAGAAAAGTATTGTTTATAAATTTCTGTTTGGGGTTAAATATGGAAATGTATTTACTGGTTGAGATGTTGGAGAAAGGTACAAAAAGAGTCTTATTGTGAGTCTAAAAACCTTTTCAACTATAAAAATCAGGAGGGCTGGAAATACTTAGAGAAGTTTTGAAGTATTACAGCCATGACTCTCCAAGCCCAGTGAGCATCAGACACGGGCAGCTTGTTAAAACAGATGTGGTCCCACCCCAAGAGACTTTGATTGGTCAGTCTGGGGTAGACGTGTGAGAATCTGCATTTCTAACAGGTCCCTGGGCGATGCCTCTCATCTGGTCCAGGGACTACACTTTGAAAATCACTAGATCATAGAAATACTTTTGGAAACCATAGACCAAAGTACTGGCTGCCTATTGAATATTAGCTACACACTTAACTGGCTCAACGTATTGAAATTTCCATTATGTTTTCTGGTACAACTAACTTGAAGGCTGAATTTGAAGATTAAGGCATATTCTATTTATGAGGAGACTTTGCAAGAGAAATAACTTACTTGAAAATTTCCCTTGTGGGACCCATCAATGATCTAAACCAGAATAGGTTAGAAAAAGGCACAAGTTTCACGTAACCGAAGGAGCCTGACCTTGGCATTGGCAATGAAAGAATGGACGTGAACCAGTCCTAGTGGCTCATCACTAAATAAATATTGGGATGAACATGTAAAAAGAGGATGATACATCCTGGAGAAGCTTACTGATAGAAAAGGCTGGATGTGCTAAAGTGTCCAGAAATACACAATATGTGAATAGGGCAATAATACATGCTTTATGACCATGCAACAAAGGGCAAGATTTAGGTCACTGTCGCAAAACAAGAGGGAGGTGTGCACTGTTTTTACCCTGAAAACAAATACAACAAGCATTCCTAAATCCCAGATAAACACATTGTGGTGTTTTCTTGCTTAACCTAACAATAGGGCATGATTCCAAAATGTACTTTTCACACAGAATATGATCAAATGGGTGAGTCCCTGGGTTAGACTCATTTTGAATCCTTCTTGATAATAACTCAACACCAAGAGGAATTCATTACCGTTGGTATAACAGGGCTATGTCAGGAACTCCAGGGCTAGACTTGGCATTTGAGAGCCCCGTTTCTTTCCTCTTTGGTAACTTTTGAAAAATGAACGAAGTACTAAGGTCTTTGGAAGACTTAGAGATTCCACATCCTACTGTCGTCGTCTTCAGCTGACTCCAACCCTGGTGCAGGGTGGAAGCAGCAGTGAGCAAACAGGAGAAAGAGACACCCCTTCAGTAGTGGTTGATTTTGCCTGCCACAGGGAGCATCTGTCTGCTTCATGTAGCATGCCAAGTACAGGTTCAAGGCTATGTTCCAGCAACTATTCAGTGGTTCATTTGTTATACATACCAAGTATCAGTCTCTCGGACCTCAAGTGAGCATGCAAATAATTATTTGATTGTTCAAGCACATAATTTCTTCCACAGCTCCTGGAGAAAGCACACGTTGTTAAAGGGACTTTTCAAAATTAATTTCCATATAAATTTCTTTTTTTAATATGGTGAGATACACACACACACACACACACACACACACACACGTATGTAAATGTTGGACTCTGTTAAAATTGCCTTGTCTGAAAATTGGGTTCATAAATAAGTGATCATATAAATTCTAAGAAAAATGCAATTTATTTTTTAAAAATCAGTGAGAGCCAAGTTTCCATAGATGTAGTATTTTCAAATTAAACAACCATTAAAGTAAAAACATATATGAAGGAAACTGTTCACTTACAACTCTAAATCATCTTTACATTGGAAGCACTACCATGCAAAAGATAATTCATGTTTATGGGCTATGATCACAGGATACAGAACGTGGTTGAAGACTGAAAAGCTACAGTGTACCAAATAACATTTATGAAATTTGAATGATACTGAGGAAATGCAGTTTCCAAACGTTGGAATTTTTATCAGATATACGCTGCATTTGGTCTCCTATTCAAAGCCTTGTTAGAAAATACTTATATCGCATAAGGTACGGTGGTGTAATACTTTTGATTAAACTAATCTCTCCTTAAACCTGATTGCAACTTCCAGGTCTGTTGTAATGGGGTACTCTACCACCCCCAGCCTGGGCACCGCTGCTGTGAAGAGAAGTACATCCCAGACGTGCTGAATTCGACTGGAGTTTGCTGTGGAGGCCTAACACGGGAGGCCCGTCCCAACCATTAGTGCTGCTCTGGGTTTTACATTAGAATTCTGCCAGGTAAGGGTCTGCCAGGTGCACTGGGAAGTCTTGGGGACCAGAGAGAGCAAACACATCACTCATGTCAGTGAACTATTCCAGGCACCTTCCCAGCAATAGATAGATAGATAGATAGATAGATAGATAGATAGATAAGATAGGATAGATAGATAGATAGATAGCTAAGATAGATAGACAGACCACTCACGCCTAGTCACCCCTAGCCAATGACCAGCTTTAAATATCATTTCTCCTTTCAGCTCTGCTGAAATAGAAGGCAGGCTATGTTCACAATAGAGAGGGGATGCAATGGACTTGCAGTATTTCTACACTATTAGGAAATAGCTCTGGGTAGCCAGGTAAGTCCCTTGATTTTGTGACATTATTTTATTCACGTGGCTACCGTGAGGTTGAGGAGTTGCTAAGTGTCATGCTCCAGGAAGTTGTTCTCCATTTCCCTCCTCGGTGTCTGTTCTGAAAGTTGCCTCCGTCATTCCTGGGTGGAGTCCCAGCCGCAGATCCCATCTGACTGGGGCAAGTCCACGGTCAGTGCCCCCTAACTGCTGTACATGGGGCCGGAGAAGGAGGCACGCAGCAAAGAGCACGGACATGGCGCTCCACCACTAACGTCTTCCGTTCATCAGCCCACTCAGTTGTCCAGATTTCAGCTACAGAACAGTGTCCAGCGAATGCCACTGAGATTAAAAGTAGTCACAACAGTCATGTGGGAAGCTAGTCCATGGCAAGCTCGTATGGGGGCTTTGCGTATGAGTCCTTCTGTTATTTTGCACAACTGTAAGAGATGGAATTTTACTTTTAAGTTTCCAATTAAGCAAAGAGGTTCGGGGGGACCGGTGACAAGCCCAGATTTCCCCCAGCTGAAGCACAGATCTCAGTGGCACTCTCCCAAATGCACACTCTTTTGAACACTGGACTTACTGTTACATAACCCAAATAGGTTACTCCTTGTATGTGTTAACATAGCTTTTTTTTTTTTTAATGACTATTCCAGACTTCTAAAAAATCTTATTAATCCTACTGTCAGTTACCTTTTATCCTGGAAAAGCCGTTGTGAATACAGATTGTTTTTTCCTACGCCCTAAGTTCAATGCCTGCGTCTTCTTTAAAAGCATAGGAAATGGAGATGAGAGAAAGAAAAAGACAGTTAAAGCAAAAAGGTGCCAAAACAAAGCTGAAGGCTCGGGCACAGCTACTTTAACATAAATTGTTTGCCAACTATCTAGTTAATTCAGGGGTTGTCCCGTGTGCCTTGTGCTTGGTAGAAGTATCTCCAGCCAAGGTATGTGAAACGAAAAATTGTCCCACCTATTGTCTCTTTGCAAAACACTGAAACAAAAAAGAGAAGATAAAGTGGTTAAATGCTATGCAAGTGCTTTCAAGGCACAGATCTTCCACTTTTCCTAATCGTCCCTGTAAGTTCAGAGAAAATTCGATCTGTATAGCTGTTACCATTATTACTGGTTCACACACAAAAATGCATCAACTCCATTTTTCAAGCAAGGAAACACAGTGGTGATGGAAATGGGGTTTTGTAGGAAAGTGTTAACTTCTGTATTGCACAAATCATAGTGTCAGCAGCTGATCAAACACTGTCAAACGCTTTAGTCTTTGAAGATAATTTACACTGTTGGGAGGTTTCCACTATATTTCCTATCTTCCCTCCCTTGCAAAAAAAAAGGGCCTGGAAATTGTAATTGCACAGATGAGACAGAAATTTTCTGTTGCCCCAGACTTCTAGTTCTTTAGACCAAAAGGCTGCACTAGACTTTGCTTTAAGTTTAGCATAAAACTAAGTAATAGTGTTTCCATTTCTAAGTCACATTAAAATATTTGATACATTGTGATTTACAATTAACTGTTCAAACTCTGACAAATATCACCTATCCCTTAAAATTGATGGAAAACACTTGGCCACACCTATCATGGCGGTTAAAACTTAGGCGATTTGCCTGTCACATTTGTCGGTTGTAACCCAGTGTCAGATTTTGAACTAAGAAAACAATCTATTTTGTTCTATTCCCCAGTAAAATTTAACCCTAAAAATGAAAGAAGCCAGGGAAGCCCAAAGGTCATTTGTTGATATTCCATAAAACTTTTTAATAAGTAATTGTTTTTTTAAAAAAGAAAGTTTTTGAAGCCTGCATGATCTTTGTATTGACACATGCTCTCTCAGACCTCCAGCATTTTACTATTTATCAAACTATTCACCACATTTGGGCTCCTTCTGAGTAGTTCCTTTCTCCTGGTCTTTGCATGCCTACCATTGTGTCCCGGGGGGGACATGCCTCTCGTGGGCTAACCCAGGGGAGTGTTTTGGTCCAATCATTAATTTCAGTGTACCTACATGAAGAGACTGTCCTGTGACCTCTGTCCTCAGCCAATGGTCTCTGTTAACGACGTTTAACTCTGCATCAAGGAAGAAAGCACACTGACCCCAAACCATCTCGTATCAAACCGCAATTAAGATGCAGTCAGTAGTCTGCCCGTCCAAGGCCGAGACGAGCACGGGCGTTCTGATATTTATAGAGAAGTCTGAAATACTGCCTAATCATATTTACTTCATTTTTCTCTCTCACAACTTTCCGTCCCAGCACCCAGCAACAAAGAAGGCCAGAAAAAAGAAGCCTGGCTGCACTCTCCAGTTTTTATAAATATGCTAATGACCTCAAGCTAAATGTTAATGTGGGTCATTCTTTGGGAAGAATGAACAATTAACAGTTAAGACTGCATGGTAGCTTTTAGAAAACATTTTCAAGCCTGTCTTGAAATAGATTCATTTGGAAAGGTTAATGAGAAGGTGACTGATCCTCGTGTCTTCTATGTGATGGCCCTTTTTTGAGGGGGAAAACATCCGGTTTCCTTCTCATTGCTGGAACCCACATCTCTTTTGATGAAGCCTTTTCTTCTGTCCGTAACCGAGTAAGATTCTGAGGAGTAAGATTCTGAGGAATTCAGAGAACTTTGGCTGAAATATATAAACAGATTAGTTTGTTATACTCAGAAGTGCCTTTTAAGAAACAAACTGTCACACCCCCTCCCTGCGCCCCCATAGGAGTGTGCGCCGTCTCCTCTGAGCTCGCTGTCAGACGAGGTGTCACCCTGTGACGTTAAAGAACAAGTTCGCCAGCAGGGGACGTCTGCCAGTGAGGAAAGGCTCTGCTGAAGGTGGAAGGAGAGAGGGGGAGGTGGAAGTTAGGGTTCAGGGGGTCAGGAGGGAGGTCAGCCCCAAGTTGAGTCACGGGATAAAAGCGAAAGGTGACCTCTAAATGTGAGGTCCACCGTGCTGTCATCAGTCCTTTCTAAGGTATCCTGAAGGGGAAGCAATTCTAAATTGTTTCTGTCTTTTAGAGTTATTTCTGTGTTTTAGAAGCCTCTTCATATCAAAAAGAAAAAAGAAAGACTAATGACTGCTGATATTTTGGAATATTCGAAGCCTTTGACATCAAGACGCCAGGCAACAGATGATTTTATTCTCATCTGGAGCTTCCCAGAATGCCCTGTGAAAGGGCATGTGGGTGTGACCACGTTAGTGACAGTCAGTCGGCCACCGCCTAGCAGCACTGGTGTGCTGACTTGAATGCAGTAATTTTGTCTCCTCTCCCTTAATTGACCTTCCTATTGGAAGTACTTTGTTTGGGTAAATAAATACGGTTTGGTTAATGAAGTTATAGGCGATACAGATTGATCAGGAGTTGATTGGTGACTCCACCCCACTTTCCAAAAAAAAAAAAAAAATTGCACTGAATAGTTAAGTATTTGTTCTGTAATGTCACTTAATCCTTGTCATCACCCCTGACGCAGGGTCAGAGGGGAAATAGACCGCACAGCCTCACCTCTAAGTTGACGTGTGTGCACGTGAGTAGACACACAGGTGTATATGGCTGTCACGCAGGAACTTTGAAGTTGTTTTGCGATGTCGCAGCTCCTCCAGTATCGATGGTATTCGTTCTAGGTAGTTCTGTCCACCGGTTGGCATCTGTGGGACGATTGCGAGACACTTCAGCTGTGAGTCAAAGCACGTTTTTCTGACTCATGTCCTGATGGTTATTGTCCTGTCCTGGCAGGTGAATTGGGCTGTGCAGATGCTCAGTGCCACCGGGCTTCTGCTGGCCTCAGCGACTCCTGCTGCCACACTCCACCTCTGGACACCAGATCTGCTGTGCTGGGCAGCTGCACGACGGCCACGGCCAGCGGTGCTGCGGTGGACAGAGCGTGAGCCGGGACTTGGAGTGCTGCGGTGGGGCAGAGCGGGGCGTGGTGCACCGTAGCCTTCCAGGTGAGAGGCCCCGGCCCCCGAGGAGCAGAGAGCTTGACAAGGGAGCCGTAGACGTAACACAAAGTCACTGAAGCTTAATTATATCTGCTGCAACAATTAGGTCCATAGGTTCCAGCAAATGAAAACGTCACCTCACGTTTGTATGGGCATGCAGTCAGTGCATTTCATAAAAACAAGATTTAAAGTCTTCTGGGCAAATACTGTGTCTACAAAACAAATGAACAAAGAAACCATGAATGCATTGGTTCTGGCTCAAGAAAATATCTCATTAAAAAAAAAAAAAAGAGAAAATATCTCTTAGCAAATACTAACAGAATACAAAATTATTACTGATGATTGTATCGTAATTTTTTAGTCCCTTACACTTCTGTGGCTGTTAAAATACATTAACATCGCAGGGTTGTGAGGCATGCACAAGGATTGGGTACTCTCCGACCCAGACCATATCAGTGTCAAGTCGGATGAGCGGGCCCGGTATGATGTAGCTGCCGAGTTGCCGTATTCCTTCATTCAGTTTTCTGGGTGACCAGAAAAAAACGACACTAGAAACTCCTACCTTTGGCGGCACACCGCACAGGTGCCAGAGTTAAAGCAAGGTGCTGTGTATGAGTCCTGGCCTCTGAGGCACTGAGTGACCCTCAGAGCATAATCTGGGGGCCTCAGAGGTTCCCCAAGACTTCTGCAAGTAGTCTGTAAGACCTAAACTATTTTCATAGTAATACCAAACTGTCTTACGCCTCCTGCACTCCCGTTCTCTCGTGAGTGGCCAGTGGAGTGTCCATAGCTGCCACACCATGTGACATCACAGCAGCTGAATGCACCCACAGATGACAGAATCCACTTCCTTCTATCAAGCCAGACATTAAAGGGACTTGCAAAACTGTAAATCAGTGTCATCCTTCTCACTATTTTTTCTCAGCTTGGAAAACATTTGTCATAAATATTTATGTTAACATGCTGTATATTATTATTTTAAAGGAATTAGTAAATACATACTTTTAAAAATGTCTGTTTTAGGCTCTCACCCAGTAAACAGCAGGCAATATAACCCACACACACAAAAGCCATTTGGATCCTCAATTATTTATGAAAGTGTAAGGGGTCCTGAGACCAGAATTTGAGAACCAGTGCTTGAAGCCATAGTGATCGTGTCTATGGGAAAATCGTAGCAAATTTTAGTTACCCTGGGCTGTGGCCGACGAGCCAAGTGTCTCTCCCTCCCTCAGATGAGTTATAGAAAAAAAAATGGTTGTTTCTGTTCATAAGGGACATATGAAAGCTTCCCCCCCACCCCAAACTATACTGCATCAGAGTTTTAAAATAACAGCAATGTGCCTCATTTTAGCATCTTGATTCTTCCGTTGCTTTTTAAAATTTTTCAGTCAGTTGCTGTATTCCTTCATTCAGTTGATATGTATTGTGGCCACACGCAAGTGACTGTATTCAAGATACCATTCTCAGTGCTTCGTGAGTGTAACAATGGCTAGAATTTCATTTTTGTCCTTACGCACATGCAATTTAATGAGGAAGAGAAGGAATTCTAAGGTTAAACACAGTCCATTGGAGAGGGATGACCACAAGCATATTTTTAAGACTGAGCGATCACACCAGTTAAGGTGATGAAAAAAGTTAAACCACCGGATTGGAACATCAAAACAACGAGCAGGATTTTGTGACGTGTGGATAGAAGAAGGCATTCGGCCAAAGGGCCTAGCTTGAGCTAAAGTGTGAAATGAGCAATCTGCAAAGCATGTCCAGGTAGCAGCACGCTGGTGGGTTCATTGGAGGCATACGCTGTGTGTAGGGAACTAGAAGGAGATAAATCTGAACAGGCAAAAGGATTTGAGCGTTATTTAGTACTCAGGGGAGAGTCAGTGTGACGACAAGCACTGGGATTGAAGGAGGTACGTTAGATATGGGTGGCAGAAAGAATGTGAAGGAGAAGGAAGGAGAAGTCAGTTAGAACACTGTTGCCATAGAGTAAACTGTACCTGTTCTAAGAAACAGAAATGATGGACCACCAGGACAATGGTTCTTTATCTTTGGGGGGGCCACACACTCCCTTTCGATTAGAATCTTTGAAAGTTGCAAACTCTCCCACTTCAGCAATCGTGCACAAAATACACACAAACACTTGACTCCAATTTTATACCCCTTTGACGTCCATCCACGGGCCCAGATTTCAGAATCACGTCTCCGTTAATTTTGTTGTCATATTCCACGCGTGTCAAATAATTCTCAATCCAGCTGGGATTAGCTCTAGAGTTTCACGTGGCGGTCCTCAGTTCTGCCAGCCCCAATAATCATGGCAGGCAGAAGGAATGGTATTTTTAAAGAAGGAAAAAAAAGTGTTATCTTTTCATTCTCTGGAACTTCCTGCAGATTTCACTGAAAATAAACATGTCACATGTCTTCTTCCTCTCTCGGCTGCTGCTCCCTCCTGTCGCCCCTAATGACTGTGACCTTCATGACCTTCCAGATTATGCACAGGGCCCTTGTTTTCCTCGGCCTAGCGACACCGTCCATGCCTGCTCCACGAGGGTTTGGATTTCATGATTTTGTCCCCACGCCTCTGCCCTGTCTCACTGCCGGGCATTGTGTGCCTGCCAGGAGACCGGGCGGCTCGTAAAACATCTCTTTATGTACTTTATTACTTAAACTCTTTTATTTGCCTGCAGGAGCCCTTTAACGAAATCACATTGAATTGACTTTCTCACACCAAATCAAATCTCCCCGGTCCCAGTTCAGTTGTCTTTGTCAATATGTATTTTATAAATGGAGTGAGTTAACAGATGCTGCCGGAGCAGAAGTGCTGGGGTGGCGTTAATGTTTTTAGTGCTCTCTCCGGGCGGAGGAGTGTGGGAGTGTCACACACGTGTCTCGGCATGAAAGTCACGCGCGTCGCTCCCGCCGACGTGTATTCCCAACCGTTTTCCTGGAGTATATCCTACGCCTCCGTATTGCTCGTTTCACCCCTAGTGTTTGCTTGTGTGCTTCTGTCGTTTCTGCCATTAATCTTGGGTTGGGCTTGATTATATCCTGTAGTATAAAAAGGTGAAAATTAAAGGCCCTCTCTCGTTCAGAGAGGACGGGGTTTTCGGTTAGCCATGACACACTGACCATGAAAGACCTTTGGAACTTGGTGCCTTGTTGACCGTGCAGCCTTTGATAGGAAACTCTCAGTTGAAATTGTTTTGGAAAAAAGGGACCCTGAGTTTTCACTCCCTGGACTCGGGCTTCGGTGGAATGAATGGCTTACCATGTTTGTTCGCTGAGGTGGGACTGGGACGTCGCAAGTGCGGCACAGACCTCCTACCTGTGAGGCTGTATTGAGAGAGTGTTTCCCAGGAAGGTGTCTATGACATCATGAGTTTTTGAAAAGCGTAATATGCCTTTAGTCATAGGTGGCAGACAAAACTGAAAGCCACAAATGAACAAGACAAAAACAAAAAATCGTAGACACAGACACATTTAGTGGTTAGCAGAGGTTCAGAGAGAAGCGGGCAGTAGAACAGGGCGAAGTGGCGTCAAACACCCGGTGATGGAAGGAGAACGGACTGGGTGGTGAGCGCGCACGGCAGCACACAGACGGCGGCTGTGGAATCGTACATTTGCAACCTGTGCAGCTTTACGAACAAACGTCACCCCAGTACATTTCTGGTAATACATAAATAAATGGCACCGCTTGGGGCGCAGTTTTGCTCTACCCTTTCCCAGTTTTGTGGTGGTAGCCACAGAGCCATCTGCTGGTGGAGACAAGCTTGCATTTCTGTTCCTTTTACGCTCTGCCACCAGTTTGTCCTAAGAGCGACTCATCACAAATCTTTTTGGTTTTGTCATTCTTCTTGGCATAAACTATAATCCCCTGGCTTAAGATGTGGTCCCCATGGTCAGTCCCGGAGTCCCACACTGATTTGTCATATTCCAGGCTCCGTTTTTTACCACTCTACTGATTTCACCTCAAAAGCACGATTCATAATTGTTGGGGTTTTTTCTTTAGAAAAATGGAGCGCCTGTTTTGCATGTTTAACAGTTTAGAAATCACTGGGGCTCTGTTTCTACACACGTTTTCATTTCCAGCGCTGGCCATTAAATAAGTGTTGATGACATGTTGGAAGTATTCATAATACTGTGAGTAAAAAAATTCTTTCCTCCACTCTTTTCTCAGTTGTAGCCAATGCGATGGAAGCTATCCATTGGCTGTTTATGCTGTTTTTAGAAATATGCATTGTATACACACACACACACACACACACACACACACGCTGTTAGATCTTAAAAATAACCATTTAGTATTTCAATGTGTACTATACCATTTTAATAACATCTGCATCTTACTCAGAGACACTCCAGCTTTGCACAAATTTAAGGAACAGCCTCTAGCAAAATAGATCAATCCATCAATAATCCATCACCTATTTTGTTTTTCCTTGAGCATATCAAAATGGTGCATTCTACGTGTCAGAGTTCAAATAGTCAAGTGCTCCGCGTGATAAATTAGGCAGGGGTCAAAAGTTATTGCAAGGCAGTTTCAGAAGATTGTCTGTCTCTGAATTTGCAGCTCATTCATGCTGAAGTGATGCACTATGGGAATTACTACCAGGCTCTGCCCTGGAACATCTGCTCTCCCTAAGTGAGTTAGTGCACGTCAGACATCTTTATGTCAGAATATCGCAGTGATGGATGCAGTCTTCAGAAAATGCTGCATAAAAATCTGGTGTGCTGTTCTGGCCATTAAGTGAAATTACTATTTAAATTAATGGCACTGTCACAGTTTATCTGTGCAAAGAATGAACGCTGATTAGGGTATTAAGTAATTAGCAATTTATCACACTGGAACAAGGTTGATAATAATTAAAGAAGTAATGGTTTACCAAAGAAACTAGAAAGGGAGTCACTTCTTGTTATGCAAGTGAAATCTTGGCTGAAAATTTTAATTCAGTGGAACAAAGATGAAGTTTTGTGTAAAAGAGAGCATCCTTTTTTTCTAGTGTAAAAACAGTTCATTATCAAAATTTTGGTGGACCTGTCAAAAGTCCCTCAGAGCAATCAGATGACTGATTAGGAGTTTCAAATTGGGTCAGTGTCTGCATTTTGATTTTACACTTAAAGCGTAGTGAAGCCATAAAGTAACGCGGCTGTGGAGGGGGAGAATGTATTCTGCTCCCTGTAGTGCCAGTTTACAGACTTTGATTGCTCTTTAAGATGGAAACACAAATTCTTTTAAGAAAACTACTAGAGGAAAAAGGCCAATAAAGAATCGAAGGTGGGTATTTAAAGGTCTGATCTGAAGGCAGCAGAAAAATGTGCACATAATATAAAACTTGAAGCTGTGGGGTGTGTGTGTGCATGTGAGTGAGTGAGTGTCTGTGTGTGTGTGTGTGTGTGTGTGTGTGTGTGTGTGAGTTTTTACCCATCATGATCAAGACTCAGACTACAGCAATGGCCCTGTCGTGTGTATTTATTTGAGAGACCTTCTTGGAAATGTTAAAACAACTGAAAACACTAACAAAGCACCAAAGAAAAGAGTTTACTTTTAAACCGATGACTTTGAACAGTTACCACACTTAAACATGGCATGTCAAACTCAATCATTATGATCAGTGTATATCATTAATCATAAATGTTGTTGTTTTTTTAATATTGGGAGTTATATTGGGTGAAACCATTGGTGAGAGGTTTCTTTGCAACTGTGTGACTGAACATCTTTCCTAAGGCCAATGCCAAGCCAGTGTCTACTTTAAATGATTTTTTTTTTTAAGTACTTAAAACTCATTGGTCTGCATCTAGGAGTGTCTTTCATAATGTAGGTGTGTTGGTTTAAGACCAGATTAAATGCTTCAGGACCCCAAGGTATTTCAAAGTCGAAGCCCTCCCAACGTTATCTGTTGGGACTAATAATAAACAAGCAAAGTGACAATGATAATAAATGATTCATCACATGGTGCCCCTATGTAAATGGTCATACATTCTAATAAGATAGCACGGTGGCATGGACAGAGGCACCTTCATTTCTAGCTTCATGTGACTCTAAGGTTTTGTCGATTCGGACTTTTCTGTCTGAATTCCTGCCACATCTCGCCTGCGGTAAGATCGAAGTGATGTGCACACGGGCAGTAACCGGAATGGGGCGGGAAAAGGGAGTCTGTTAGCGGCTCACACACAGGCATCTTCATTGAGATCGGTGACATTCCTATGAGGTCTACCTGCCACTGGCCCCAGCGCCTGCCCCACGTCTAGTGCTGGGTCTAGAATACCGTGTGGCTCAAAACACAGTGTCCACATGGCTCCCCTAAAGAGTGAGCGTGCTCAAGGGGTGTACATCTGTCTCCTGCTGAAGAAGAGGGGTGGCTGTTGCTCATAGATTCACAAAAAGCCCCCATTTGTACCCTAGACAGAGCCAGGCAAAGATTTACACGACTCATGCTGCTGTGTCTCCAACTCTAAGAGAAGCATCTCTACTCTTGTCTGTGGCCTCTTATCCCAGAGTGCTTGGTGACCCTTCCTCCCTCTGTGAGTTTCTGGAGAGTTCTTCTGAGTCCCTCTTTGATAACTACCTCTCCTTCTGCCAGAAGATGTTATCATCACAAAATGGGCAGGCGGCTCTCATGACAGAGATCCGATCTTGTTTGACGGAGCTTGGAGAAGCTTGTCCCTGCTGAATGATTATGGAGCCGTCCCTCTGGGGTGTTCGTTAGCGAATTATCGTGAATCGCCTTGGGTAAGAAGGCCCCCTTGCTGAGCAGCTAAGTCACCTGGGTCAGGAAGTGCTACCTTAAGTACCGTACGGTTTCAGCAGCTGCCCGAGTCTGACATTTTTGTGCCAAACTGGAGGGTACCCTCCGTTTTCCCCCCGTTTTGAAATTTCGTGCTCACAGAGAACGCTTTCTCATTTTGGGGAGGTTCTGTTGTGGGCGGGGCTACGTTAACGCGTCAGACGCCACACGCTGCTCAGCTTCCGGGGGGCGTCGAAGGCACACGTTAGAAAGGCCGACCCGGAGCCCATGAAATGCTGTGAGACGGAGCTCATTCCACAGAGCCCGAGTGCTGCCCTGGGGCTAGGCACAACCCTCTGAGATGCGTTTGCTCTGACAAGATTCCCACCGGAATGATGCCGAAGGTAATTGCTGGAAGCCTCTCTGAGGCCCTGAGCCCGTGACCGAGAGCGATCTGTGTTGTTCGTAACAATTTTTCTAAAAGCAGGAATAGAACAGCTCCTGTGTGCGTCACTCCATTCCACATTGCGTCCGTGTTAACACCGCGTGCGTTCACTGTGATTGATGGCACGGCAGCGAGTGCTAAAGGAGTTAGTGACGATGAGCAGTTCCTCCAAAAGCTTCACCCTCCCACGGCAGAGGCAGGCAGCACTCCCATGGGAGCCAACATGTGTCATCCGGGGCCTCCGCGTGCACCATGTCATGCCTGTGGGTGGGTGGATGGAGATGGAGGGACGTTCTGGCTACTTCCCTCTCGCCCCTCAACCATCGCCCACTGATTTTCTTTGATGGAGGCCTTAGATCCTGCAAGTTCGTGTAGCTGTTTTCATATCCTCTTGCCTGAGATAGGGCAAGGTGAGCAAAGGTCTCCATCAGCCACAAAAGTGATAGGTCTGTGGGGGGGATTATGTTTATATTGCTAAGGTGGTTCACTTACAACCATGTCACATGCATGCACATTACGCTTAACCCAGGGCTCCAGTTTGTCTCATTTGTTTGTTTGGTACTATTTTCGTTTTCTTTTTCTTGCTTTGATTTGGCTTCCTCTGCGTTCTTTCTTATCCATCTGTTCTTAAACCTCTTTCTATTGGAGGTTGAGTGAAATTCTGTGTGTGGCAGGGTGGCTTTCTGACAAGCAGTCACCACACGAGCATCCTTAGCAGGTGTCCTTAACCAGCTCTCCTAGGTCGGGGTGGGACTGGATGCTACTGGATGAGCCGATCCGGGAGACAGGGGCCGGCGTTCTCACTGTGTACACATCGTGTGGAGACTTTTCTCGTTTCCTCACTCTGACGTCACTTCCAGTGGACTCCCTCTTAGTCCTTTTAATTTTACCAATTTTATTCTAAGCTTATCTCATTTCATAAAACCCTGCCAAGTGCAGCTAGTGCCACCTCACACACACGCACACACACATGCACACACGTACACACACATGCACACACTCATGCACACGCGCACACGTGCAAGCACACTCATGCATGTGCACATACTCACATGCACACACATATGCATGCACACAGCACATGCACACGTGTGCACACACACACATGCACTCACATGCACACACACACACACTGACTCTGCTCCTGTTTCAGCTCATGACCTCTTCTTCCCCTAGAGCTGTGTTTCTTTGCCACTGAGCCAATGTGACATATTTTAGGGTTTTATTGTTGTTAAGCCAACACCCAGCTTCAAAGTACTAATTTATATTTCAGCTAGGGCACACTAAACTATGCTGAGATAAAAAGCAAATGACTCACATGTGGAATGGCTCAACTGAATTCTTTTTTTTTTTTTTTTTTTAATTTTTCACATTGCAATCCAATGTGAGTGAGACAGCTCTCCTGTGAGCAGCATCCCTGGAACCTTGCGTTTTGTGGTGCTTCATGTATGGCCTCAGGTCCCCGTGGAGAGAGGGGGAGAGTAGGTGATTGCACAAGCATGGTCCTTCCCAGGATGCAGAAGGCATCCTTTCCCTACAATCACCACACAGACGTTTCTAGTCATGTGGCTTCTTGTGTGACAGCAGCTTCCTCAGAGCTCATGTTTGCCACGAGAAAAGGCAGTAATGGGTGTCACTGACATAGCCTTGTTTCTGCCACATCCATCTCCTGCCCAGCTGCTGAAAATCTCTGATCTGTCCTGTGCGTGTTAGCTCCCTTCAACTTTCTATACTTTACTGCTACTGGTTGAGCTTTAAGAGGAATTGGAGATAAATTCAGGTGTCTGGTTCACTGTATTTAAATGAAAGTCCTTCTGTATTTTCCTAAAGCAGCTTTATTTTGACTGTTTTAGCTTTGGGAGAATAACTTCACTTACTTTATGTAAGAGAGAGGCTAAATGTAGGTCAGTGTTAAATAGCAAAAGTTACTTTATTTTAAATATTTTAAATACATGATGCTACCTATATAAAAGGAAGGTGGATGTAGATCTTTGAATTATGATAATATGGCCATGTTTGTAGCCTGCAGTTTAGAATAGTGAAGTATTTCATTTTGTGAGATTAGAACATAATATGCTTACCAACAACTATAAAAATCAGAGATTCATCGAAGACAAGGTTTACAAATGTAAATAATACTAATTATAAGGACATTGCATGAACTTTTGAGAGTTTCTGAAACTTGCATGAGGAATGCTTTGTATGGGTCCAACTTTCCCAACAGGATGGAAAATAGGGATCCCCAGATACAACATCCTTTATTTTCTCTAAGACTCCATTAGGAAAGGGCCAGTGTAGCAATAATAAAATAACGTCTCCGTTATTATATAAATAATAATGAAGTGTGTCTGCTGAGATGTTACAAGTGTCAGTGACTTGCTTCAGGTCACAGGGCTGGGCACTTGTACAACTGGATTTCAAATCCAAATCTGTGTCATGTCAAGGTAAGTGCTCTTTCTAGAATACAAACTGCCTTCATTTCGCTTTATGAATTTTGGGATATGTCGTCATGAACTTGGTGGAAGAAACATGCACTTGCAAATGGCAAAAATCAACCCCACGTACCATACATGCAAATGAAATGGCAAAATCCTCTCTTCTCCTCCACCCCCGCCGCCTGACTTAGGGCACCGAAGGCTCCAGGAGCTGTGCCCAGCTCCCATGGACACCACCACTCGCTGCGGCAGGTGTGACTTCAACATGACCAGCCGTGCCCGTACTGTCGTCGGAGAACCTCACAGCCCCACGGAGCAGGCGTCGCTGGAAGAAGTGTGCTCCCCCGCAGAAGACACTATTTATGCCGGAAGTGGAAACACGTTTTCCTTCACAGGTAAGAGCACGCGAGCCGCCCGCCCTGGCCGCGTCGGGGTGAGGGCCTGCTGAAACGCAGATGCGCGTCACGCTGACATCACCCCCGTCCCTAACCTAGTGTCAGTGACTTCCATCACACGGACGGGCCAGCCAGTGACAAGGTCATTGAAGGCGTAATCTGGATTTCTTCAAAATCAGTAGTTTAAAAAACAATTGTTTAAGTATAACTTTAAACAAGGATGTATGCAATTTTAAAGTAAATCTGTAGAGAAGGAAGAACAAGGGGGAAGAAGTTATGTGCCCTTTCCTGGCACATGCAGTTCATTTTCAGTGGGCCCAGTCGTCTTTCTCTGGGGCTTGCACACAGGCGTTCCGTGGATGCAGCGGGTTAATGCTGCTATGTGCGGGAGCAGGACAGTCAAGGCCACTTGGCTCCTGGCACACTGCTCGGTGTGAGGTCACTATCTCTTTCCTGCTCTTGGATCTGAGGCCACAAACTGTCTCTCCCCCAGCCTGCTGTGTCCCCAAGGTGGCCATCCTCTCGGGTACAGTAACCTCCACAGTTAACGGCAATATAGATCTCCAAGACCGATTGTGGCCCAGCTGAGTCCAACGCAGTGCTTCTTGGGCGTGGCTGGCCTGAGTCACCTTCACAGTGGTTCTGCCATCTATTATGCTTGCATTGTTCATCCATTTACCTAAGTCCCTATAGTCTGTTTTTGTTCTTGAAAAATTAAGTGTGTATGTGCATGTGTACACATACCAGGGTTGTCCGGAAAGTTTCCAGCCGTGTATTAATAATGTGAAAAATAGAGACAATTATGACTGGATTCTTTTTCCGGACAGCTCGTGTATATCAGCTGCCATCTAGAGTCAAATAAAATACATTTAAGTGACATAATTCAAGCAAGATGAGGTTAATTATACAAACAAAAAAACCACTCTATTTTTTTCACCAGTAACAGTAAACCTCAGGAATGCAAAAATAGGGCAAGATACTGGAATGAGGGTTTAAATTAAGGAAGGACGGGGGGACAACAGCAATGAATTTTATTAAACAATATTTAGTGCTCTGCTAGGTGCTTGCAAACCTGACTTTGATTTACCCACAATGCAATCATGTAAGAATGATCTTTCCATAGAACGCGAGGCCGCGGCTCAGATCCGTAGAGGTCACTTGCAGTGGTAAGAAGCCATGTTTAAGAGTGCCCGATTTGGAAAACTCCTGGTACAGGAGCTCCTCTCAAGGAGCTCCACACCTCCCTCCAGCTGTTCCTTCCACCTGAAATGTCCTTTATCATCATCATACTCAGGGTCTAGGCCAAGCTTCATGTCCCCGGCGCAGGCCTCCCAAGGTCAGTCCCTTCTCTCTGTGCTCCTCTGGCACCTGCCCATGATGTCCCCTGCTTCTACTGTGTGTCCTGTGCATGGACACTTGTTCTGTCTCTCCCACTAGCCAGAAATATCCATATGAATAGGACATCTTATTTGCTGTGACCTCAGTTTTGGATTTCAGTGCACTGTAGCAAACCAAAAATATTTATTGCCGTGTATCTAGTTACGAAAGCCTCGGAATAGTTTGTCTAACCTTCCAACCCCCTCCCATCTCAGTTACAAGTTTAAATAGTAGACCCTCGTGTTAAAATGATTGGGTTTCTATCTGAGAATTTACTACTTTTATCTGCCCTTCGCAGTAGCCCTCTTCAGAAGAAAATAGATGTTTCTACCTACTGATAGCGTATATTATGAGGGATTTTAGCATCCATAGTTCAGATCATTTTCCTGGCCAGAAAATATTGTAAATGTGATTTGAAAACTGAAAAACTTTTCTTTTTTATTAAAACAACAACAAAGAAACAAACAAAAACAAAAAAAAAACATTAAGCCCTTGAGTGGTGCTGAAACAAATTCATTGAGACTGATTTAGACTGTCAGTCTTTTCTAGCAACTGAAATTAGAAGTGGAAATGCAGGCTTGAAGGGTATGAAATAATGAGTGGCTTACTCTGCTGCGGCAAAGAGATTAAAAAATACAGTGACCGTCTGTGCGCAGGGAGAGGAGCAGGGCATCTCAGCCCCACGGGTTTCCAAGAATCCTGATGGCTTCTACCCTGTGGCTCATCAAGCTTCAGGCAGTGCCTTCATCCGCATGGCACAGCCTGAGTTACCACAATGTCCTAGTTCCAGCCCATCCCGAGGGGACAGCAACAGCAATAGAGGGCAAGTGATTTCCTCTTTAGAAGGTGATGCGCAAGAGGCCCATACTCACTTCGCTGTCGCTTCCCTTGTTGAGCTCCGACTCACTCAGCTGCAAAGAAACCTGGGAAATGTAGTTTCTAGACAGTAGGTCTCTGACCAAAACAGAAGGGAAATCTGGGGACTCACTGGTGGTCATCACAGGTAACAGGGACAGATACTGTTTTACCAGAGAAATGGAGACAGAAGAGAATCCCTTACATTTGTGTAGCAGTTTGCATTTTCTGAAGCTCTGCTATATAACTCATTGCATTTTATATTTATACCAATTCTGCAAAGGAGGCAGGACAGGGCTGATTGCAAGGAACTGTGTGTACAAAGAATGTGGTCAAATGAGCCAAGTAGATGGATTGAGAATTAGTCCCGCATAGAAATGGAGATAGAGAGGTTAGCTAGACAACCGAGAAGAACTTCTACTTCTCTTCTTCTACCACACAAACATGCATGCATGCATACACACATACATATACACACACACGTAAAACACATGTCCATACATGCATGTGTACATGCATACGCACAGGTATACACGTACATATACATTCATGTGTGTACATAGCTATACACATATGCACACATGCAGATATGTACACATACAGATATACATACTTATATATACATATTCAAAACTCACAAAATTAAATAAGTGGAAAAGAACTAAATAATTAAACTTTCAATTAATGTGTTTTATAAATTTGTAGCATTTGTACATCTGAAGCTATTACAGAATACAACTAAGACTTTTGGGGTCCCGCTGAAACATGTGGATGAATAGCTAATAAAATTTTTGCCAGCCCGGCAAGTTCAGCACCTCAGTCTGGTTGTTTTAGTTAGATTGGCTGTGTTTGCCTTTGGCAATTCTGGCTTGGTGGGCAGGAAAGCACCATACAACGAAATGTGCAATCATTCTGATTCCCTAACCGTGGTATGCTACATTTCAAGTTCCGTATCTCATAACTGTGTTATAATTTATAATTCATATCATAATTTAATGAAATAATATCAGCACTGTAATAATTGTCACAATTTATAATAACGGAACTAGGAAAGAACATTGGTAACCCTGGCTTGTACAGAGGTACAGGGAACGTGAACTCGTGAAGCATTAACATCTAATGTACATCTGTCTACGGCTTTTACTTCTGAATCATTTCTTTAATGTATCCACATTTCTTCTGTCAGAAAAGGTGAATTTTATTCTGCGGAATTTCACAGCTCTGCATCCATGTAAAATTTTTTATGGTTAAGAAAATCAAGACATTAGCGTTTTATTTACACATGATAAAATTAGAGTATTAGGCATTTCTTTTTTAAATTTTATTTTTTTATTAGTTTCACATGTAAAGGAGAACATACTGCGTAGACATTTACAGTCCTAATATGGTGGTAACCCCAGCGGGTCTGTTTCCCATGTGATGTCTCACACAGCTGTTACGATACCAGGGACTACGTATCCTATGCTGTACTCTACATCCCATGACTATAGAGAGAGAGCATTTCTTTTTAAATGTTTAGATGATTTTAGAATGATTTTTAACACGATGGTATAAAATTAAAACCGAAGATCATTTTACACTCTGACGTGTGTATTTCCAGACGAGAACCTGGAGCCTGATACGACGTGCGAATACAGGATTTCTGCATGCAGTAGCTGTGAGTGAGGATTCAGCCCAGGTGTGAGAACCCGCACGAAAGAAGATGTGCCTCAGGGAGTGAGTCCCCCTAGGTGCGTTGGAGCAGACAGCCCTGAAGCTGGAATCGTCTTTAACTGGTAGAAACCTACACAACTAAATGGTACTCAGCGGCTTGTAAGATAGAAATACCGTAGTCCCGTGAGTCCAAACGAGTGGAAATGGGTGGGGCCTGCATTTGACTGGCATGCCCCTAACCCCCCACAAGTATTTCCTGACCAAGTGAACTTCGGGTGAACGCCAGCTACTCATTCGTTTGGTGAACAAGCCCCGGTAAATTTTGAGCCCCCATTTATTGTTTCTTAAATCCCAGCATGTGTCTGAGCCACTTTCAAATAAGCAAAGGATGTTATGGGAAAGCAAAACAGTTTTAATATTGCAACTACATCTGTTTGCTAGTGAGGGGGAATCAACGTAAATGACTCTTTGATTAGCTGTATCAGGAATCCATAGTCTCCATAGGAGTGGGTATAATTAAGAATGACTCGAACAAAGCAATACAGTAGCAAATTAAAATCAAATCATCTCCACCATCCCATTTCTTCAGCTCTCTACGACATGTTCATTGTTAGCAAGTACTGAAAAGGACATGATGCTCAAGTACTGGCATTTCTCTGCCCTTTTAGGTCCTGCCATTTACTACATCCTTCTGCAAAATGGAATTGAACGTTTCCGGGGGAACTTCGCTAATCTGCGCTGATACAAAGGAGATCCAGCCGTTCCAGGAATATTTGTAGCAGCTGAAAGCCTGCACATTTGCTGGCTGTGCCACCAGCAGCAAGGTGAGGGGACATTGCCTAAACTCTGGAAGGAAGTATATGGTGTGGAGACGTACACATGTCCAGGTTGTGCCCCTCAGTGCAGTGTTAAGTATGGTGTCCGTTATGTGTCTCAACCGAGCACTGATACTTAGGCCTGAAAGGAGAGGTCCCAGGAAGGAAGATTTGCCCAAATATCAATTTTTCACTAATTAAAAAAAGGAAAACTTGAACCAATTTTTTAATCTTTTTTTTTATCACATTTCCCCTCTACCAGCTATTTTGAGATGTTCCTCTATAAATCCATAATCATTCCCCAAAACAGTTCTTTGTTTCTATAGAAATACCATTCCAAGGACAATTGTCTGCTTTGGAAACACAGAGGAAAGGGCAGAGAGCCTGGACTTCTGCAGCGGCCTTGGTGGGAGATCATGAAGGCCTGAGCTCAGGCACCAGGGGTCAGGATGGGGACTCTCAGAAAGACACAGCAGATACCAGGGGACAAAGTGGATAGGACGCCTGGATGCAGGCACGTGAAAGGAGAGCATCCTGCATATTTTCAGGGTACTGGGCTAGAGGGGGATCGTCATGCTATCGTGCAAGGAAATAAATAATAAAACAACAACGAAGAAGTTCAAACTTAAGATCAAAATTTTAAAAGTTTTTCAACATTATTATATTTAAGAGAAAGAGCAGATAGCCGAGGGGTGGAAGAAGATAATTAATTATCTGGCACTTTAAGGGAAAATGTCTAGTCAGAATCCTAACAGAGAAGTGACTGACATTTGCTAGAAAGACCCAGGAGGCGAACTGAAGCACGGTGTTTGAATGTGGTCGCCCGAGCAGAAGACCTTCTACGGGGAGCGTCCCCCCGCCCCCCGCCGTGAAGGAAGAAAAGTTCGCAAAGGAGCCTGGGAGGAAGCGATCCAATGATTTAGGAGGAAAATCGAGAAAGAGCCGTTTCACAGAAGCCAGTCTCGCTGGAGGAAGCCCTGCAGGGAACAGACCCTGGCGTGATGGTTCTGATTCTCGACACGCCGTTAAGACCTGAGAAGACCAGCGTCATCACACACACACACTGCAAGGACCCTCGAAGGCCAGCATGCAGTCACACCACTGGCAGCTCTCAGTTCAACAGCCCCCCTGTCACCACCAGGACAGGTGGCGGCTACTGGCCCAATTGAAGCAAACAAGTCGAACAAGCCAAGAAACATGGAGCTTTCTGCACCGTCACAGCTCCTGCCTGTGGAATTAGATAGAGTAAAATATGTGGGAAACAAACAAAAACAAAAACAAAAACAAGGCAGCCCATTTTCATCCAAAGTTATGTTTTGACAACGTCGAACCAATAGCTGGTTTATTTATCCTTTCTCTGTTTCTTCTCACTTGATTCTTTTCCTAGAGCATTGGTGCAGACCCATGAAGTCATCCTGGGTATCACAGAAAGGGTAGAAAAAAAAAAAAAGATGGCCCATTTATACTATTCAAAGCATATTGTGTGCAAGCGAGTTCAGATGTGGGTTTTGCTCCATATTTACTGGTGCTTAAAATGTACAAAATGAGGCTGTTAAAATGCAAAGACACTGACGGGCCATATGGACGAGAGTTATCGAGAGTTCTCTAGGAAGACAGTCTGCCAGCCAGCTTTTACTTGTTTAAACTGAGGGCCGCACTCTGCCTTCAGAATCGCTGTTAAACCTGTTGTGATAAATGGTCGTCCGAGCCTTACGTCATGTATTCAAGGTCAGATTTGATTGTTTAAATAGGATGGGAGGGACAGAATCAACAAAATGGGGGCTGCTTCTCCAAGCCCCCGCTAATGATACGTCAGGCTGGACAGCAACATTTTAAACCAAAAGTGGCATTCTCATTGACCAGGACACCCAGTGCACTATTACGGTAAATTGCTGTTTAATTCCTGTGTCTTCAGGTCATCGCAGCTACGGTGCAGGGAGTTCCGCAGGGCGTCCAGCCACCAAGAGTCACAGCCCTCAGCGCGGAGACTCTGCAGCTGAGTGGAACTGTCCCACGGAGGCCGAACAGCGTCATTAAAGAGTACCAGCTCTGGCAGGTTGGGACAGGTCTCATCTACACTGACACTGGTGACAAGAGGCAGCATACGGTCACAGGTAAAAAAAAAAAAAAAAAAAGGAGGAGAACGTATCAGAAGAGGCTGTCATTGTGGCTAGGGGGGCAGAGCTTTCAGGGGTGCGGTTTGACATATGAGGTCACGTCGAAAGGACATGTTCCCTTGACATATGGTCAGATCCCACTTACCCACGCTAATCGAGGAGCCCACACTGGCAGTAATAAGCCGCAACAGCAGATAAGCTCAGAAATCATTTATAGTTGGCTTTGATGTGCGTTCTGTGCAGGGTTCTTGCATCTGTATAAACTTCCTTTTCCCCCAGACAAGCAGTAGGATGCATTTTCGTCCCCCAAGGATAGACTCCTAGATAACGGGACTAGGAGAGTCAAGAATGCCCTGGAAGGCAGGGGGAAATCGGCTAGGGGCCGCATTCCTCTATGAAGCAGGTAATCCGTGCACGGAATAAGTGACAGTTGACTGGTTGTGACAAGTTGTTATTAACATTAATTAATAGTATTAATTAACTATTTTATCATTATAACGTTGTTTATTATGATTAGCTTTAAGGGTATACGAATAGTACCGTATAACAGTGTGATGTTAGATAATTATAAGCAGTGATTATAATAACAATTAACACGTTTTCGCTTGACTGGCCCTTCGGAAGCAAACAAAAGCACTTCCGGGCTTCCAGCCTAGCGTAGCTTCTCTTTCCATGTCACCTGCTGTGTTGTCATCACAGACCTCTCGGGGCCTGGTATTTGTGTGTTTATCTTCTCTTTCTCTTTTTATGTTTCCTGTACTGGGATGTAAGCTCCAGAAGCGCAAAGACCTCCTTTGCCTAGTTCAGTACTGTACCTCTGGCACCTGGGATAATCCTTGGCATGTCAGATGGTACAAAATCAATGTTTGGGGGAGTGAGTGAATTTAACATGTGCTGATTACTGTACTGAGCATTTGGCATGTATTGTCTGATTTGATTCTCATCATAAACCTGTGGGGTATAGGGAGTTATCACCCCCACTTAGCACAGTAACTTAGTTGATTACTTAGTATTGTAACGATCATCCCAAATGGCTGTGTCAGGGTAGACTCTGAGGCCACAGGCAGGTATTCACAAACTTTCACTCCTTCCCCGTTGTGGACGGCCTAGTCCCAGGACCTCCTGAGGGAAAGCTCTCCCTGTTGGACCCCATTCCTCCGGGGCGGGGGGGGGGGGGGCATTGATACCATCAATGCCCCAAGATAACAAACCTCACACAGAAGTGCAGAAAGGCCTAGAAGGGTATTCGGGAGTTTTCCTTACAGAAGGTGCAGGCCGTACTACCCAGGTGGAAAAAACACATTCATCCTGATTTGCTCTGAGCTCCACAATTCCCTTACTTGCGAGTGAGCAGTCACTGACACATCCTGTTTTCCAAAAGCACGGGACTCCTGCAGAAGGTGCCCCCTAAGTGTCTGCGGACCACACCCCACATCCCTTACCTGAAGATTCTGTGGGAAATCCAAGGTGAGGGAGATGGGAAAGTCCCTCATCAATTCAATGTGCCCTTGAATATCTTAATTCACTTAAAACGAAAATCATCACAAATCATTGAAGTCACATCGTTTTTACGTAATGAAACCTTACATTTATCTGGTGCTTTGTAATTTTAAGGAACCATTTGCAATTTGACTCCTTTGATTCTCATCCCATTCCTATAAGGTAAGTGAGGGATGTTTTTACTACTCACATTTGAAAGGCCGACTCAGAGCGCCCAGGACATTCACTGCTGTCATCCACACAAACACGAGAATGGTGTGTCCTTCCCCCACAAAAATGTGTCCCCTGCTTGCCATGCTCTAGGTCGAACATGAGGTGCTCTAAAATCACGAAAAATAATGGCTGCCCCTAAGAAGATCCCAGCAGGAGGGAACGATGACACTTTGGGGGTAACACAAATACTGTGTAACCGACGTGACCGCGCCGCCCGGCTCAGGGTGCGGTGGGGAGATCGGGGTGAAGAATGGAATATTGGTCATGGAGTTTGGAAAGCCAGGTTAAGGCACATTAGGACTTGGTACCAGTGACTGTTTCACGTGGAATGGAATGCAAAGTGAAGGCATTTGTCCTTCTTACAGTATCTATCTTCTTAGCTGGCGTTGGCTTTGAACTTTCGCCAGCTATGCTGATTTGCATTTTTTAGAACCCAGCATTTATAAACCAGCAGACACAATTCAGTTGTAATGTTTGGACCAATAGCAGCGGTAGCCTCGTTAATTATACAATAATTGTAGAGATTTAAAAAAACAAACAAACAAACCTTCCCTCTGCAAGTTCTTCCTTTCATTGTCATTTTAATGGATATTTTCACATCTGAAAGAATTTCCTGCACACAGCTTGATGCCAGAATTCTTCTTTTAAGAGAATAAATACCTCAGAGGTTTTTTTTTTTCCCCACATCATTTGACATTTTACAAAATTATAAAATGGAAATAAGCCTTTAGAATCCATTTGATCCATCCCTCTGTACTGTTTTAGCTAGATTCACGGAGTATGTAACTTCACTTGGCAGTACGGCCCTAAAGAGAGATTGCTTCTCTGTGGAATGAGGAACTAAAACCCGACCAAGTGCAGAGCCTACCATATGCCGCCCCTGTGGGACAGGCTTGGTGCTAGGCATTAGATCATTTAAACCCTGAGACCTACGCAGTGTTGGCATGTTTTATCTGCCAGGAAAAATCCAGCTCCAGGGTCAGCCCACTGACCAAATCCAGCACAGAAGCATGTTTCACTGTCAACGACTATTCTGTGGAGTTCGTGGAATGAACTAAAATAATCAAATGTATTTCACATTCCACCTCAAATGTTTGATCGAAGAGCGGCCTGAACCCCTGGGGATGAGGGGTTTGATTTTCTCATCAGTTCCAAAACCCCGGCGCTCCCCAGGTAACAGCGGAACTCTAATGAAGCTATGGTGGGAGCCATCTGAAGCCAGAAAACTGAGGTCCTTGGAGCGCAGGGGAGGGGAGCCCCGCGCCTCCGCCCCGTTGTCTCCATGCTTATTTTTAATTACCTCAAAGCTTGGGAAACATGATTCCGTAAATGCTTTGTGGGAATAGTGGCGAATGCACTCCTCCTGCGAAATCCATAAATTGCTTATAATCCTCTCAAGATGTTAAAGGGGGAAAGAAGCATTAAGTAATTGAAGACAGGAAGTCCTCGGTTAATTATTTAGAGGTGTTATCAATGCTTTAAGTAAACCGAAGCGTTTTCTGCTATCTCACTGAGCCGAATACCATGGGGAAGAAGGGTCCACAGCCATCATCTTCTCAGATTCCCTAATGCAAACAGCGCATGGCAGCTCGTCAATAAAAGACCTTTTCCTGTCTCTGGTTACGGAGCGTGCCCGCCGGCCTACACAGAACAATCGGGATGTCAGTTCCGGCATTGTCTCACGTTGGGTTCCCGCCACGTTACACGCGGGCCTCCTGATGTCAGCATGGGGGTACAGGACGGGGGGAAAGGGATTAACGAAGTCATTAGGGCCACTGAGAACAAAATGAATTAATCATGTCCTCTTCAGCAGCAGATATACTAAGGGCTTATGTGTCTCTTAACTCTGGGGCCGGGGGAGGTGTTTTCAAACTAATTCATTAAAAGTCGCTCATCATTGCATTCTCCTTAAAAGACAACAGTCGTCAGCTTGACGCTAGCAAGGAGCCAGCAGTCCGCCTGACCTTCCACCCTCTGAGAAGCTCATGAAAACCTCCTGCGCTGAGACAGCACAGACCCTAACAATGCTTCTCGTGGCAGAAAATGTACCATTAATGTATGAAACAGATATTCTGCACATTGCTTTTGGGGGAAAAAAAAGCATTTTAAACCATCAATATCACAAAAGGTAGAAATTCTTTATGAAGAGATTCGACATGTGGGTGTGCTCCCACAGTACCCTACATAGCACTTCTCATACTTCATGGCAATGACCTTTTCCCTTGTCTCTGCTGTTCAACTCGTAGGTACAGCTTCTTAAGGACAGAGACAAGAGCCTCCTGTTTTGCCATTGTATCACCTATACTGTGATCAAAGTCCTTGACATATATTAAGTGTTCAAAACTATTAGTTGAATGAGTAGTTAGCTAGTATGGAAATGCCGACATCCCACCTTGGCTGGACGTGCACATCACACGGCACGACGCACCTCGATCTCAGGCAGAGGGCTGCGGACACACGGGGCTCCCCGATGCACCAGTACTGCCGACGCCCAGGCCGAAAGCGGACGCACAGTCCTCCTGGACGTGGGACCTTGGGTGACGACGCAGGTCCCACACCCGTGAAGCCAGCCCCATCTTGGGCAGTCTGGGTTGATGGGCAGTGTATTTCTGTCATCGACACAGAGAGGAAGAAAACTGAGGTGACAGGCATGTCCTCAGAGCAGTTCAGAAGCTGCTTCTGTAGTTTGTTTGGTGCTCAGGGCTGCACTTACCCGTCTGCTGCCTGACTGAGGCCACTGGCCATCCCACCTGTGCAAAATGGGCAGGACAGGTCATTGCGTTTTCATTTTTCCAACTCCGAGGAAAACTTTGTGCCCCACCACACGCCAAAAAAAAAAAAAAAAGTGTCAACCACTGTGTCTTACTTCCTTTAAGCATTCTTATAGATATAGTGTGATGGCCAAAGAATTACAGTCCACAGCTGCCTGGACACTCATATTTAAAGAAAAAAAAATTTCCCCCTAAAATCTCAGATACTCCAAGGTACGTCGCCCGGGTCATCACTCCGGTTCTGTCCCAGCAGTTCCTGCCCCTCCTGCGATGTACGAGGGCTGTCCGGAAAGTATCCAGTCGTGTGATACGAAAAGCAGAGACGCTTTCGGCTGGGTTTGGTCCAGGCGGCCCCTGTATGCCCTTGTCCCGCCTCTGAGCTGCTCCGGCTTTGGCTTGACGACGTGGGGTGGGCAGCTGCTGAGGTTGTGATGGGTGAGACCCGTCGAGGAGAGAGGCCGTGGCATGTGGGCTCCTGAAATATGTCTGTCAAATTCTGTAAAACAACAACAAGAACGACAACAAAACCCATAGGCCATCACTTAAACGCACCTTAGATGTCTCTGAGGTATCAGGTTTGAACACCCAGCTTTTCACACAGTCTCGGGGTCATCTAAAGCAGGATCCTGACGCGCTTAGTTCTCCCTGTCACAGCCATGGATGCCAGTGGAGGTTGGAGGTTCCCCATGAGCAGAAACGCTCTGAGGGGGATCACTGGTGAGCCCCAGAGCAGATGAGGGCAACAGGAGGGCCCTCTCAGGAGCAAGGGTGTGTGCGACCCAGGGGGGCTGGGCCAGACGTCCAGGTGGGGTGAACCGGTGCTAGGAGAGGTTACCTACGCGCGGGCTGGGCAGTGCCTGCCAGCCGCCCGGGCGTCTCGCTCGGCGTGTGCACTCATCACTAACCCAGGTGGCCGAGGAGCTTGTGGAATCGCACCTTCTTACGGCTACTCGGTGAGTCTTTAGCACACTCGTGTGGCAGACGACACCCTGAAATAACTCGGTGGCGCGCGCTTTGAAGTAGCACTTAACTGTACCAAATTAAGTGGACAACAGGCCCTTTCCTGGCTGTTTCTGTGATGGTTAACAGGTAGAAACAAGCTCCTCTTCACAGAGTGCATCGCATGTGACTTCCACAGGCGCGGGTTTTGTTTTCCAAGTCATGTTTTTAGGACCCACAGACAGACTTCTTGGGGTCCCTTTTTTAAACACATTTACTCTTGAAAGGCATGTTCCTTGAAACGGTCATTGCTGTGAGTTTGGCTGTAGCACGCCTCTTTGCTTGCAAAAGGAACACGGTTCCCCGTGGGGAAGTCCGAGCCGTTGGCAGACCCCGTACCGTCCACGGGACCGAAATGCTAAGTGCTTGGCCTCTCCCCGTGCGGTTGGCCTCTCCCCGTGCGCGTTGGCCTCTCCCCGTGCGCGTTGGCCTCTCCCCGTGCGGTTGGCCCTCCCTGTCCGTGCGCGTTGGCCTCTCCCCGTGCGGATGGCCCTCCCCGTGCGCGT